>JBAMHZ010431485.1:0-10779 GCA_037177395.1 Alpinia galanga | reverse complement strand
TTATACAGTAAAGTATTATAATTACTATTGTCCTATTTAACAATCTAAAAATCGACAAATCACACATTTTAAGAACAACAATTGAATAATAAAAACAGCTAACTTCAAAAAGAGAATTTACTCCAAATAGGTTCAATTTGATAGACCTCAATATCAAGCAAGCAAGATGGATGGATAGATAGAACTACTTCTACAGCTTGTAGATGTGATGTTGCCTTAGGTTAGGAAATATGATGCAGAAAATGTTCAGCTTAACTATTTCCTCCTATCCCTTTTAGTGATAAATAGAGAGCACAATATTCAAAATGTTTTCTTTAAAATATTAAACTAGTATTTTTGTCTATTAACTTTGTTATATGCAAAGGAAAACAGGTGAAGAACAACAAATGATGAAAAAAGGCATGAAGAAATTGGCAGAGAGAAGTTTGTGTGTCTGAACATACTTTACCATCCAATTTCTCGACAACTATATGTTTCACAGAAGCAAAGTTTCATGTTGTCGGTAATCTTGGTCTATGTTGCACTGCAGTTCGAGGAATTAATTGTGCAAAATGGGACACCTCATGTTTGTGAATTTGGAAGGCAAGCGAGCTGCCAAATCTCTTTTCACTTCCAAAAAACAAATCCATCAGAGCAAACAGAAAGGGAATTTTCTGTTTTTGCTTCATAGGATTAGAGCATTCCAATAGAGAAACATCAGAATAATTTGTCAAGATTGAGTACTACGAACAGAACAGAGAAATAACTTTGATTCTGTTTTCTCCCTCGTTTCTTAGAACACAAGCAAGAAAGAAACCAACAGTTAAAATTACCATCGCAATCCTTCAGAATGCATCGAGGTATACTAGCGAGTTACATATAAGCATGGCTATGGGTTTTTGCGAGATATAAATCCTCACATACCTGCCAATTATTCTACGGTTCCATTGGTATTGTTTTTCCTACTTTTACTCGGTTGGAGCAGGGCTAGGGTTCCACTGGGCCGGGGTGAGGGCCTTCTTGATGGAGAGAGCATGAATCTGCTTCATCTGCTCCGCCAGCGCCGAGTTTACCAGGCGGTGCCTCTCCAGCAGGCGTTTCCCCTCGAACTGCTCCGAAACGATCTCCACCTCAAAGCTCGCACCGCACCTTCCCGTTCATCAGCACCAACATTTCACAACAAAGAAAAGCAGAAAAATAATAATCAAAAGGACGATACAGTGATGCATACCCTCCCGATGTGTCGATCACCGACTGATGATAACAAGATGAAAAGAAGATCGTTAGGGTTCGGCGAAATCCGCGAGAAAAGAAGAGAAAAAACAAGTTTTTTTCGGATCGGATCAATGCTTACGAGATGGGAAGGCTTGAGGCTGGAGTTCAAGGTGGCCTCCACTTCTTCTTTGGTTACGCCCATCTCGCAACACCTCTCTGATACCCTACGGACTGACGAAAAAGAGGATGCAGGCAATGGCTTGCGACCAGCAAATTGAAAAGATCGCGAATGGTGCGCAAGTGGTCACACTTTTACATTGCGGTCCACGAATTTTCATTATTTGACATACGAAATTTATCCTTCTGAAAATTGTAACCCAGTGGATCTTCATCTAGCGGATGCCATGATTATACTCGGTAGTTCGTAGCAGCGTTACGACAAAAAAAGGACTCTGTAACACGAGATGAAAATCGTCCGTTACAAATTATTAAGTTGCCGTATGAATCTTTCTTTAATATAACCCAGTGGAGCCGGCAGTAAGAGAGAGTACAAGTTGGGTAGCAGATCGGAAACGAACTATGGCGATGACGAGGGAGTCGGCGATCCAGACGCTGAACAGCATAGTGCAGCTCCATCTGGAGAAGATAATGGAGAAGAAGCGGGACATAGACTTGCAGAAGAAGGAGCTGTGGCGCCTCTTCCAACTCTTTTTCCTCTTCCTGGCGGTGGTGCTGACGGCACAGCTGAGGGCGCCGCCGGACCGCCTCCGGTGCCGGCACTCGTGGGTCCCAATCGGACTCCTGTCATTCGCCCACCTAGCCTACTACGTGGTCGTCGCCCAGACCCTGCGCTGCGTCAACGAATTCAAGTACCAGCGCCGCTGCCACAAGCTCACCCTCGCACTCGCCACCGACCGCCTCAAGCTCTTGAAGATGCGGTTCGCATCTGCCGCCGTGGCCGGGGCAGAACCGCCGGCGGTGCGGCCCGGAGACTTGGAAGTCCACTATCAGGAGGCACCGGAGAGCTACCTGGGCAAGTTCAGACGCAGCTGGGCCTTGCACTTCGGGTTCCTCGTGTGCACCTTCGGCTTCATGGCCTCCGCTTCCGTCCTCCTCCTCTGCTCGTAACAATGCCGTAAGAGTTCGGTAGAGTGGAACCAAACCATGCTTCTCGCTATGGTTGGTTCATGGTGATTGGTGGATGCACATGGCGTACGGCAAATTTGATTTAGTAGGTTTGTGCTGTCTGATAAAGAAGTAATTAATTCCGGTCAATAAATAGTTATTTTGCCGATCCAGCATGCTTGATTGCATGCCTTGTAAATGAAAAGAATTGTGGTCTCACATGACAGAGAGTAAATTAATGTAGCCGTTTCTACAGGGCAAGCAGTGGAGTTCGCAATATCCAACTAGAACCTCAGAATACGACATAAAGCAATCAGTTTGATGCAAACACTTCACTGAAACACAATTTAAATGTCAAAGCATGACTACGGTAGCTGCAGCAGCAGAAATAAGATACCAGTTAATAGTACAAGGATAAAGCATAGATGATTCCTTCTAGTTACTTCGAGATCACTTGAAACATAAACCTTCTCACGATCCTCGTCAATGGAAGCCTGAAAAGAAGATAGATATCAAGCAAATAGTTAAATTTGACAATGCAGCAAGGCATTATGTAGCCTTATTATGTTAAACAAAAATTAATGCAATTTGTCAAGAAAATGACGCTCTTTAGATGTTTCCATGATATATATAGGACAGATAAAACTCACTATACATGTGGTTACATAGTAAGAACAAACATGAAACGTAAAGCAAAGTACATTATAACATTATCATGCAAATACTTGAGATATTTGGAGGTGAATTGTAGAGAAATTCAAGCAGATTAAGAGGATAATCTCTTTTGCTCAACACTCCCTTAAAATTCAAGATGTTGCAACGTTTAGATTATCATACATAACGCGCTCAAAGAATGGCATATCAAATATGACAGAATGCAGACTCTCAGACAGTAGACTACCATACTATGTGAGATCGAGTAATAGGTTTAATTGAAATGATAACTTATCCACAACAAAGCAACAAATGCAGGAGATCCAGATCACTCTTCCAAATGCTAGGTCAAACACCTCAACCCAAAAGATGTATTTGGCACATAGATTGGATTTCTGCAATAATTTGCAGATGGACGGAACATGACCAGTAATACAAAAAAGTACAACCACAAGTAATAGTTGATAATGCTTTAGTTTGGAAACAAAATAAGAAACAAGTTGATGTCAGTGTCCCAGTTGTCGATGTAGTAGTGAGACTAGGAAGAGACCACTACATTTCATCAACCATGGAAAAACAGTTCAGTGCGAAGATGTTTAATACGAAGGCAGATATCGAAACACTGTAAGAGAAGACAGACAGTATGGCAGCAGGCTTTCAAAGTTGATCATATAGAGATGTTGCGATGTCAATGAAATTTGATAGTTAATAATAATTAATAATGAGGGTAGTAATGGTCATTAGCAGTAAGGGTATCAACTATAAGATGAGAGCATTGCAGGGATACAAGTCATGGTATTGATGCGAAGATGTAGAAAATAGCATTGAAAAGTAGATGTCGACCCTGAGGAATTGTTGTATTAACAATAACACTGGAAAGTAGCACTTAGTGCTGATTCCAGCAGAAGGTTGCATTTACTATATCAGACCTGCAGCCTCTAATCAATTAGAGATCAAACAAGGAGAAGTGTGAAAGAGGAGATTATGACTGTACTTTCGATTAAAATAATAGTGTTTTATATAATTGAATGACAACATGATACATAAGACATAAAGCTGAAGTCTACTTTATGTTGTATATTGCAATAATGGAAAAACTATGGAGGAAAATGCAAAATTTTGAAGAGAATTAAACTTCAAGATAGTCGGAAATCATAATCAATGGAAGACAATAAAGTAGACGATTAGGAAGATAATCTCCTTTCTCAACACAGTTAATTCACAACTGTCAACCAACTCCTGCATTCCCAGCTAGCCACTATAGCCCACAGTATTAGATTTACATCTTATCTCAGGTCATCTGTTGCAGTTAGAATATCAGCTACTTGCTCCGTGTAACAATGTAATTCATGTTATATAACAGTTCTAACTTATTACACCGTGAGCAAACATATCAATTACAAGGAACACATTTTTATCATGCTAATAATACTTATAACTTCTCTGTTAGTCTGCCCAAGCGTGGTTGAGGAAGTGCTACAGGGAGTAAAGCAAAAATATGTTGACACAATGATCGAATCTTCACATAAATGAAAAGGAAAAGAAAGGACATTCAATTTCCAAAAAAAATAAAAAATGCACCTAAGATCAATAGTTATATTACTATTCTGATTATTACTTTTCTATCCCTAGAGGGAAAGGCCCTTCCCAAAAGGGAAGGTTGCAAGTGAGGAGGGATTCAACACCCAGATAGTGTGGTGGAGAGCCATGTTCTCTAACCCTCTGAGTTAGAGGTCCCACCCCGTTTCCACTGATCTGTTCTCCAAAATACCCTCAATTGCTACAAGTAGTATTTAGCACTATTACATGCTTTCGAACAGTTAGTTAACTAGAATGTTGATTGAAAATTCATCTATTTGTGTTTGGTTACTTTGGTTTAAGGTTTATAGAATGGTGGAACAGAATATATGCCATCCTTGACATGGGTCAAAAATCCTTTTCTCTTGTAAAAATTGAACAAGAAACTTTCAGAGTTTAGTTTAAATTTGCCAGGTGAATCAACCTATTCTAAAATACTAGGCTAGTGCGATTTGGGGCACAGACAAAAATATACTGCTAAGTATTCGAATTTTAAGTTTCTTATATTTTTGAAACCTATCAGTTCACTACTTGAACGGCTAATTACGTATTGCCTTTTGTTTCTACTCAAAAAATTTATGAACTGATTCAGATCTATGTCTAATAAAATATCTAATTTACAGATCACGTTTGGCAAGTAAAAAAACATTCACTTTAATTGTCTTAATTGGATGTTCAGTCAAGGAATATAGTTTCAAGAAATCATGGAACTATGAACTAAACGATGAGAAAGGACATGGTAGCCATACAAGAAATTCAAACAATTTCTAGGATTTACCAAAGCTTCTTAACTTTCAGGCACGAATGAATTAGTTTAAATGAACTAGATGAACATTTTAACAAACTAATTGCACAAAATAATAGAAGTTATGAGAGGGAAAAAAAATAAAATCAACCAATGACTAAATACATCCATGCTCCAGCTTTACAATCATAATATATAATGGATATGAAATATATGAAGTTTATTGTTAGTTTTGCATACAACATATGTCAAGTTTTGTCTTAGTCCCACAGAAACATGAGCAATTTCAGACAAGTAATGGAGTATTAACAATTTAACCATTCAGAGGATGCATCAAAGGAATACCTTAACAAAGCTCCTGACCAGAATCCCTTCAGAATCAAACAGCCCACAGCTGATGTTCATCAACAGTATCACCATTATTAGGCTGCCCCAAGTGAATAACTTTACCAAAAAGCCGGAATGATTGTGTAGAAGACTTGACCATACGATTTTCTGGTTCACTAATTTTTTCATCTGAAGTTTGGGTGCTATTCTCGCTAGGGGTACAGGAAACTCCTGATTGTGTGCTGATATTAGTACCCAAATCTGTAAAGAGATTTTTCTTTTGTGATGCTCGACCATCGAGTAACAATTTTTTAGATTGGTTGATACAGTCACGTATATTGAATGCATTGACTGCATCTTGCCTGGCTCCCTGTATGCTAGGAGGAGATAAATGGTAATTGAAAAGTTTTAGATTTCTACTATTCAATCCAGTCATCTGGAAACTGGACATTCCAATACGTTGATGATGAAAAAATTCCGAACTTTTTGTTCCCTTCAATTTCTTCATATGGTGAAATGGAGTATCTATCTGAGAACTAACACAAACCAATTCAACTTGCCATGGACTAACATTTCTGGCATTTTTGAAAACCTCCGGCTCATCCCAAGTAACCTGATAAACAATGCAAAAGCTATCAGAGAATCCCACTTTTACAATCAATGACATACTATTAGTTTGTCATTTCCATTGAATTAATGAAATACTAAATGACAGCCAGAGCTACGTGATCAATTAGTTTCTTGAAAGTATTAAAGCCATGTCTCGTGTGATTTCCCATCTTACTGTTTAGTCAAAGATTTATTTCTTGTATTGAACTTTCACGTTTAAGAACAATATAATTGTCAACAACATAGGTTACTTGGATGAGACATTAATTCAAATGACAAAGAAAGATTTTTTCTACTTATTCTTGAAATACATCCAAGGATCGAGAATCTGCCATAACTCAAGTGCTGAGGAAACATCTTGGTGTCAAGATCAGCCCCTTTACGCATTGCAATGTAATCCAAAGTGTCACACAGCAGTTCAGTTGTTCATCTAAGAAGCAATATTCATATGTTCCAGCTATTTGTTGTTCATCTGATTGGGAAGAGTATTGGAGAGCCTAACTGACATTAGAATATTGTATCAAGCCATCTGGTTTGGTCATTGAGAAGCCTTAACACACTGTACCACCAATACTAGAGCAAACACCATAATTATCTTTATCTAAAAAACAGTAAACAACAATGCTCAACCAAACAACTCTCCAACTCTTCCAATGATTCATAGGGTATCTGTAAAGGATCCCCACTTTTACTATATATCTTCATCGTGTGTCAAGAAAGATTATCTCGCTTTTTCTGAAGCAACAGAGTGGCAAAACTGGTGATGTCAAATGAAAATTATGTACCAAGTGGCTTGAAAACTACAAACAACGTGGAGAAGTAGCAGCTTGGTGTCCTTTCAATCAATCAGTAACAAAATTTATAACAATGTACTAAGGGAAAAAATCAATGCCAAACTTGCAGGACTTCCAAGTTCTAACACCTTAGCTTTTGTAGGAAGGATTACTCTCACTAAAGTGATGCTGTCGCCCATTGTATTTATGCTTTTGTAGAATGGAGTTTCCAGAATTACCTCTATCCTTAGGCAATGAGGTGAGAAAGCAAGGCACAAGATTACATAAGGAGGTTCTACTTGCTCAAAGAAGTTTCCTCTCCTAGAAGTGAAAAGTCTTACCCTGCCACACAACTCAATATTAGGAGGAATTCAAGGATAATCTAGTATCACTTAGTAAACTCCACTGTAATCCAGTGTAGATTAATCCTCGCTATTGTGTCAAGTTTGTTGAATAAGTATGGAGGCCTAAATATATTCTTGTGGTTCCTTACAGCCTATCCGTAGTTTCTCCAACTTGGTGAGGGATCTGCAGCACTTGGCCCTAGGTTTCTTGTAGGATTGGTTGGTCAATGGGCTTAGGAGAATCAACCAATTTGCCAGAAGACGATTCGATCATAATCAGGCATCAAGATCACTGTTGGCACAGACAATTCCAAAAGGATTTATTGGAGCATATGTAGCTGCAGTCAAAGCATACATTGGTCAATGGAATGGGAGTAATTCAAACTATCCTTGCAGTTTTGTTAGTAATTAAAATTAAAGATTTCAACTTGCCTTGACCACAGATCATAGGACTTGCCATTCTGGAATCTCTCAAATTATGGTCTTTCTAAATCAGAATATAAAAAAACCTTCTCTAATTCTCAGGAAGCAAGATCTTGTTGAAGTGCATTTGGAAGCTGAACTGTCCCAGAATGAGTTTGACACTTTCTTTTGGCTGGTTGCTCATGATGGCCTCAGCAATGTTAATCAAACTAAATTTATCACACTAAAAGTTTTGGTCACTTCTATCCAACAAGAAGCTAGTCAACACTGCATATTTTACATTGCTCTTGAGCTTTAAGTGTTTGGAGTTCCTTCCATCCCTTCCTAGACAACTCCAACATCTACATTTGCTACTATTAGAACTTTTGCTAGCATAGGTTATTCATCCGAAAAATCCCTTGGGCAATATTTTTTTGGTACAATTTCCTGGTTTTCCTTTGAAATAGGAGAAACAAAACAGTACCTGACTCATAATTTTACTTTTCTTCAAGGTTGCTGAATGACAGACGAAACTGAATCACTGTTTGCTTCACAGCAACAAAACATAATGGCTGTTCCTAATTCTTCCTACCAGCCCACTGACTCAGAGATCTTTACACTAATAGAGATCCTAAAAAATAGTAATATTTTGAAGTAAATCACATCCTTCGTGATGGGAATTCACGCAGATGGTATCGCTAAAGGTCTTCCTGCATTTTTCGGTTTATTAACTTAAAGCTCTGAAACCAAGCCCAGAAAAAATTCGCAGATATTCTCTTACATGACTGCATGGAGACTTCCGCTCCTCAACTAGATTAAACAAATCAATTAAACTCCCTTCACGAAAAAAAAAATCAAATATTGTTCATGGGCGCTTCTTCCTTACCAAATTCGAGCAATGATACGAGGATTCTAATTTATAAATTCCAACACTTACAAAATTAAGAACAGTATATTAATAGCTCCATCAATACCAAAATGACAAACGAACACTTAAATCTGATTTAAAGTCTAGAATCGCATCTCAATCATCAAAAGGAAAGGGGGAAAAAGATATAAAGAGATTAAGAAAGTTAAGCACCTGAAGCATTCGCCACGGTGAACCCTGTGCCACTTTGGAAACGGTGCCCTGAAACCAAGTCATCCTCGCTGAATCCTCCGATTCCACTGACATGCGAACTCTCGATCCGATGCTCCAATGCAGCTTCATCGAGGTATCCACAGCCTCCGCCGCCACTACGAAGTTCGGATAGCCAGACTTGGGATAATACAAGACTTCAAAAGGCATACCCCTCCCAGCCAATCTGGTTATCTCCGCCACGGACGAGGCCTGAACTTCACCCCTAGCATTTCTAGGGAGCACCTTCTCCACGGTATGCTTCTCTATCTTCCAAAATGTTGCCTTTGGATGATAGGGCGAATACTCCGTGGTACCGCGAGACTGGCTGGTGCGGCGGATACCGACAAGGAGCTGTCCCGACAAATTTTTCATGAAAACAACCGAATCACCTGTAACAAGTCTCTTCTCGTTAACGAACGTGCTCCATCCCGTGGTCAGGAGATGACGCCGCGGCGTCCCGCGGTAGATGTGCCGGAAGCTCCAGGACTTCCCGTGCAGGTCACGCACGTAGATAGTTTGCGACGGGGGACGCTTCTCGTAATCGAGCGGGGGAAGGATGGTCTCAGCGCAGAATCGCGGAACCGAGAAGCCACCCCCATTGTTCGCGTCGCTGGCGGTCAGGATCTTGGGAAACGACAGGAAGACACCATGTTCCTCCTGTGAGGAGGGAAGACACTCCTTCGGAGCCTGAGAGAAGAGTAGGTGGAAGCAGGGGTCGAGCCTGATACGCGCGAAGACCTCGTCAGTGTCGTGATCGGCGAGGAGGCGGACCGCCGTCACGCAACAGAGGACCATGGACGGGATGGCGTCGAGGACATCAGCTAGCGACGCGGCTTGCTCGGCATGGCCATGGGGGAAGTAATAGGCGCGGGATCCCACGGCGGGGACGGGAGGGGCGGTGCCAGCGCATGCCTTCCACACTGCAGGGTCGACTTCGTCGGCCGCCATGACGGCTAGGGTTCCGGAAAATGGCTTTGCCGATCAAGGACTGGAGATTTGGCGCCGTCGGAAGAGTGAGATCAGCATAAGAACAAAAACCCAAGCGCTCCCCTCCCTTTCGCTCTCACAAAATTACGCGTGTCCTCACCGGCAGCAGCTCGTAAGGAATCGCGATAAGTTGTCGTTACCGGCAAAATAGGTAGCCACTCATCATCTTTGCGTCTCCCTCTTTTTGACTCACTACCTTTACAGCACCGGTCAACTCCCACAAGCACTGCCAATCAAAACATTGGGTACGTAAGGGTACAGCCGAGTACGTAGTGTCGATCGTTTATCATGTCTCGGCGTGAGCTCCGGATTTCTAACGAATTTAAGAGTGATTTTGGACCATTATCCTAACAAGGCTCTGTTTTTTTTTTAATATATATAAGAATCTTATATATCAAATATTAAAGTGTGCAAAATATATATATATATATATATATAAAGTTTTAATAAAGTCACCGACTCATTCATAAATATCAATGAGCATTTTTATTATCTCTCATCCAATCGGATGAGCACTATAGTACAATTCTTGAATCTTAGGAGATCGGATAGTGAATAATAAAGGTATTAATGGGTGCTTACAAATGAGTTATTCACTATATATATATATATATATATAGACACAGAGGAATGATCTCTTATATAATTCATTCGTGAATATCCATGAGCACTATTATTATACATCATCCAATCAGATAAATATTATATTTCAATCTTTGAACCCTAGGAGATCGAACGGTGAATAATGAAGATTCTTATGAGTGCTTCCGGATGAATTGTGTATGATGATATTATTAGTGCAGGGGCACTAGATAATTTAACCTAGGTTTTGATGATGATAAACATTCAAAGTTAAGCTATGTTGTTATTTATATGCTGTGACTAAGTGTGCAGAATAGTGCAAGACTTTAGTAGTCGAGT
>JBAMHZ010431484.1:0-22595 GCA_037177395.1 Alpinia galanga | reverse complement strand
AAGGTAGAGCCTCTCGTGGCAGCCTTGTGGCCAAACGAGGTTGCTGTGAGGTTGTGAGGCCATAGTGAGGCCCTGCAGCTACAAGGCAGTGAGGTTTCACGCGAAGCCCCTGGGCAAATGAGGCCATCACGAGGCCTTGAACGATCTCCGCAAGGTTGCGGCCTATTGTCATGAGCATGCGGCCTCATGGTGGCTAGGTGCTATGCTTTCTCCTTTTTTTTCTTATTTATTTTAAATTGATTATTTTTTATTCTATAATTATCAATTCCTTTTTCTTTATTTTTTTTCTTTTTTTCATTCTTTTTTTTAAGGGAAATCTTAGTGCAACGGTAAAATTACTACTATGTAATCTTATGGTCACGGGTTCGAGCTGTGGAAACAACCTCTTGATAAGGTTGTGTACAATTGATCCAATCTAGTTCGACTCCTCTAGGATTCTGCATTGGCCAGAGTTTCGAATACTGGACTGTTTTTTTTTTTCCATTCTATTTTTAAATTCAAAGATTAGAAAAATCTTTCTAAGAATGGAGTTTATTTTTTTGTTAATTTCTCTCTCCACCCGTGCACAAAGATAAATATAGAAACTAATTGAGAAAAAAAATCTCTTTAAGGATAGAAGAGAAAATACCTCTTTAAAGACAGAAGAGATGAATTGCTAGGAAAGATAGAAAAAAATTAAATATAATATAATTTTTAAATACTATGATTGAACTAAATTAGTCTATATATAAATTTAGCTTTTAATTTTAAAGGGATCAAAATAAATTAAATTAAATCCAATTTAAACTTATATGATCCTAATTACCATATCTACTTGGTGGACTCCAATTAACTCTAAATTAACTTCTACTCAATCTTAATTTTTAAAATGTTAGTATAATTTAACTTAATTAATTATTTAATTTAAAAAAATTATTTAAAATATAAAATTTTAAATAAGATAAAATTTGGCATTTAAAAGTTTTTATACGATCTAACTTTTGTAATGTCAATAGAGATCGAGAATTAAAGTCATCATTTAAGAATTATAATATATATATTCAATATATCAATTATGGTCCCTTTATCCTTTTACTATGCAATAGAAAATTTATTCAAGACTTTTATATATTTTTGAAATAAAAACTTACATTAATCAATAAATAATTTAAAGTTTTCAAATAAATGTAACATAATCAATTCTTAAAATCATCAAAATATATCTAAAGATGTCGAAACTGCAGATCATGACCATTATAAATGCAAGGTTTTGAACTTGATGGTTTTACAATGGACTTTGAAAGTGAAGATCAATCTTCATCACTGTTGTAAATGCAAGCTCTTGGACTTATGATTCTGCAATAAAATTGTAATTAA
This sequence comes from Alpinia galanga, assembly GCA_037177395.1. NCBI lineage: Eukaryota > Viridiplantae > Streptophyta > Magnoliopsida > Zingiberales > Zingiberaceae > Alpinia > Alpinia galanga. Next base: position 21,239 of record JBAMHZ010431484.1, on the reverse strand, counting down.
AAATATTTAATTATGTGCAATAATAATAATAATATAGCTTTTAAATTTATACATTCAACAAATTCAACAAACAGTTGTTGCAAAAGATTCAATAAGACTTAAATATTTCTTGAGATAATTATTAAAACTTGAACTCAACATTCAACGTCTCAAATATAACGTAATCGCAAGCATTTAGAAATTAAATATTAAAAAAATACTTTTTAATTAGTATATTTTGTATTTAAAAAAGTATCATAACTGTTTCGACATGATACTATATGGCATTGAAACTTTATCATTTCCATCATAATCTGAAACTCTTGCATAGTTCAAAATTTTAAACTTTGCTACTCAGTATTCTTTTCCTTCCCACTGTAGGATCTGACTTGGCACATCTATCTATGATCTAGAAATGGATGTTGTGTGCTCCTGCTACTAAGTCCTGAACTAGCACAAGATTGATTTGCTTCTATGGTTCCACCGCATTTGATTATGTGTCTAGGCAGGGAACATGATTCCACATGCATCTTTGAATTAAGTCCATTGATTATAGATTCAAGTGCTTCTTAGTATTTTCTCATAGCATATTTCCTGTGTCTATAGCCTCACAATGGCTTCCAATCCTACTAGTGTCATTCTTGCCTACCTTTCCTCATTAGTAAAAGGCATTGGCCAGGTAATTCTTTGTTTTTATCAGTTTTATGTCCAACTCTTTTTTTGTTGAGTTGACTGTACGTGGTTGAAACTAAGTCAGTAATTACTTTATCACTTTTGCTGGATTCATGGATTAGAATGATTTGCATAAGACATGAATCCCAATATTTTGTAAGTTGGTCGTGGCTCCAACTTCCACTCTAGAGAGTGAGTTCACTCTTCATTAGATACACAGTTTCTTGGGACATTCAAGCATTCAAAGTATACAAAAGATGTTTTGTAGTTTAGTCTTAGGTGTCTTGAGTGTTTGCTCATATGAAAACATGTTTGTTTCATGTTTCTTTGTAGAGTCATTGAACATGTTTTCCATTTTTTCATATTATTGTTTGAGTTTCTATTTGATGACTATTTTTGTATGAGAATTTTTTTTTAATGAAAGGACGTTATGATTCCTTTTTTATTATTTTTTTTATGTTGAAATAAAAATACTAGTTGGTGTTTTCATGAGTAATGGACACTTCTTAGAGTACTTAGTTTTTTTAACTAGTCAGTATTCTCCATTATTGACCTTGTTCTCATACATAGTAACAAGAAAATGTTGTAAAATCAAAGAATCGGAATTTTTCTCCATTTCTGAGTCTAATGTTGAGGTACTTCCTTTTCTTGCTTTGTTATCTTGCCAACCATTTTCAGTTGTGGACCTATTATTACAACAAACTCAGTCACTAAGGATCCTACAATAGACAAAATTTGAGCTTGTTACAGGTGTTCCTAAAAAATGTCTTAATAGATCATTTTGATCCTGAATTGTATCTTCAACCTTTACCACTTTTTGTGTCTATATACTCATAGTGCACCACCACACACTTTTTCACACTACCTAACAAAATTTAAAATCTCAATACATGTTGGAGATTCAGATTTATGATGGAATGAGTACTCTCGTACAACTAAAGTGTTGAGAGTGCCAGTGGTGAATTGGAGATGGAGGATGGAAGGAGATAAGTAGAATACAAAGAGGAAAACGTAACTACAAACCCATAAGTAAGGTTAAAAGTACCACTCTATGCTGGGGTTTTGATCTCCATTAGAACTGTACAATCTTGACATTGTATTGTGCTGCCTCCGTATGCTTTGGCATATCTAGATTGATTTCGATTCATTCCTTACTGCACCAAAAGAAGGGTACAAGCTTGACAATGTCATTAGTTCCTACACCAGCTTATGATGGTTAATATCTTGAGTCCGATTTAGCTAATTCACTTGTGGAATGGGAGCCTTCAGTCAGTGCAGCCAGTCTTAATGAGGTTGGGAATTGAGAAAGAGGTTAGACTTTTTGGTGCCATATTTTACTATTAAAAATGCTACAAAGGCTACACTTGGATTCCTTTCCATCTCCTTCACTTGAAGCTTTATGTGAGAGGTCACCTGTTTGAAATAAAGGGCATTCGTTTTTTGACTTCTTTCTTTTCTTTCCCTAAAGCTGCTGCTGGTGTAGCTCCTGTTGAATTAGTCTTGGAGTTCTTTTTGAGTCCAGCACGAGCTCCTGAGTCTGCTCCCTTCAGTGCCTTGTTTCACTATGAAAAAGGAACCACCCCCTTTCGGCTCCCAAGCAACACTCTTTCACTTGTTTGATTATTTATAAGAATATGACTGCAGCTATTAAAGAATCAATTCGATTAAAGTTTCACGCATTGTATTGCACCAACACCCTACATATTAAAGCATGTTTGGACAAATTCATATGGGTTTTTGCTCATTTATTCTTTACTTATTTATTCCTTTTTACTTATATTTTCTACTTTTATTATGGCTATATCAATCTGTAAACAAATAAAAATAATATTATTCAGTATTTACTTAATGCTTGTACAAATTGATTCATATAACTTTTACTTGTTTTTCCAACTTATTTACTTATGAAAACAAAACTACAGTAATTAAATTATTAACTGAATTATTAGAACTTTTAAAGAAATAAGTTACATGAGAATAATAAAAATTTACTTAAATGCATATTGACACATATTATGACATGCCAAGCATATTAAGTGTGGACACAATATGATTTTCATCATGTTCCGTACAGTTAGTATATAAGAGATCATTCGTTACAAATTTACTCAAAAAATACATTATTGTCGTCAATATTGGTGTCTATGTCAGCATCAAAAGTTTCAAAGACTTGGGTATCCACAATATCATGTTAATGAGATTAAAATGGTAAAATAGATTTTAAAAATCTGAAAAATAAAAAAATAGAAAGAATAAACTAACAATATTTAGTATTTAATGAATAACCCAACAATAGATATTTTAAAAATCTAAAAGTGAATTTTCTTTAATCTTTACCATGTATGTTTTGAAGAGAAGCTTTGATGCAACGATAAAATTGCTACTATATGATCTAGATGTCACGGCTTCGAATTATGGAAATAGTTTCTTGTAAAGTAGAATAAGACTGTGTACAATAAATTTTTCCTTAGGACATCACATTGGTAGGAGCTATATGCACTGGACCCTTTACTATTTATGTCTTCAATTAGTGTTTTTTCCTTTTCCACTAGTCATCAATCTTATGTTAAAAAAATCAATCTAATCAAAAATCTTAATTAAATTAAATGGATAAAAGTTTGAAGTTAATTTAATTCTAAATTAAGGTTAATTAAATTGATTAGCATCAACTTAATTTTTAATAATTTAATTTCTAGTTACTTTAAATCAGGTAAAATTTAAAATATGATTAAAATTAATTTTTGTTAATTATATTAGATTGGAAATGTGATGAAAATAATTAAATTGTAATTTGATTACATAGATTAAAGTATGATTCTATTTAATTAGTTTAATATATGTTTCAAATATGATTAATTAAGTTAAATCAAAATAACTTAATTCTAATTTAAAATATGATCTAAAATCTATAATATTGTCAATTTAATCATTTTTGAACTAAAATTTATTTAATTAAATTAATTAAATCTATAACTTATAATAATTAAATTAATTGCATATAATAAACTTTACCTTATTAGAATTTCCTTATGTTGACTTCCCAATGTTAGGCCATCTCCTCCTCGAGAACTTTTGAGCACCCTATACTTGCGGGGATGTTGCTTGGTGCTTCTCCTTGAGAAAATGCTTAAGAATATCTTGAGTTCTTCTCCGCTCACATGGTTGCACACCGCTGGTCTCTCCACTGCATGGTGGTAATTCTCCTCGTAGATGCTGCATGCTGCCAAAGCCTTTTCTCGATCTTTCTTCTTCTCAAAATCACTTTGATGCCACCACAATTTTCTCCTTTTTCATAGAGTTCAAGTAAGGCTCATCACTATCTAATCTTAATTGGAGATTGATTGAGATAAGATGGCTATATCATTCATGGGACTCTAGTTCTCTTGCGTCGTGGAAGTCTATTTCTGTGTGCAAGTTATTATTTACTTTTAAAACATTACTAATTGTTTAGTTGACATGCGAAAAACTTGATTGGTGGCAAAAAGGTATACAGTATATATAGTTTTGACAATTAGGTATATTATCATGTGGTTAAGATTCTTCAATTTGTATTTTTCTTACTTTTGACAGTTTTTAAATAATTCTTACATATATGGATATCAAAATTGCTTTCTTCCCCTACGGTCTCAATTAAGAGCTATATATGAGACAAACTTTTGTTGTTTGAAGGGACTATGACATTCTATCTAAATTGAAAAATGTAATTTTATATGGGGAAGCAATCTCTTAGAGCATGATTTGGTAAAATCTATCTTTTCTCTTATCTAATTAAGCATGATCAACAGTCTATAAGCCACTCCTAGTTTCACATTTTCTCCGATCGGGAAGTGTTCTTCTCATTGTGTATGTTACTGGTAGGTATATTATATAGGATTGACACTAAAAGAATTGTAAGGTTGAAATTCAACTCTATTAGCAATTTCAAATTTAGGATTAGGTGAGTTGAGGTAATTTCTATGCATCAGGATGCTCTGTCAGGGATGTATTTACATTTCAAATTAAATATATGATATTCTTGAAGAAGCTGCTGTGATATGCACTAGATCCTTTGACACTCACGGATCCAAATGTTGACTAATATCAGGGTATAGATGCCACTATCTTGTCTTGGGAAATATCATAAATTGGTTGGCTTATTGAACTATCATGCAATCACTAAATTGAGCTGACATCTTGTTTTGTGATTGTGCCAGCCCTTTTCTTGAGTCTCGTTGTCCTGGGTCATTAGTTTATAGGTTCAAGTATTCTTCAATATCTCAAGGCTTCCCTAGTTAATCTCCTATATCATGATAATGTCAACTTCAGGATGCATAAATGCATATTTGGTATGGTCCCAGTTATTGTGTCTTTTTAAGAGGGAATTTGATACCTTGGAATTGTAGAAGGCATAATATAGGGGCAGAGCAATCTAGAGGCAAAATACATGGCTATGGTTCTTACTGCATGTGGGCTTTTTGGCTCAAACTGTTGGGTGTCTTTCAACAAAGCCAATTAAATTGTATTATGATAATCAGATCATCATTCGTATTGCCTCTAATATAGTTTTCCATTTCAGGACAAAACACAGTATCTTTTTGTCAGATAGAAAGCAATATGAAAGATCATTGTGTATGCTGTTAGTTCTAATGACCTAACATCTATGTTAAACATAGAGTTCAGTATACATGGAACAAATTGGGTTTATACTAAATCTTTGACCAATTTGAGAGGGAGTGTATGGATCCTCTTGTAAATATCTGTGCTAAAGTTCCTATCTGGAATTATCTCATCAAGTCTAATATTTGTAAGTATAACGAGATACCTAGGATCTTGACTTTCTACTTTAGCATTAACTAACATATTAAAAAGTGATCTAAGAGGAAGATAGAACTCATTGAGTATTGAATAGTTGTGGTTTAGCTGTAGAAGTTCAACATACAGGACAAAGGACGAATATAATATAAGTGATGAGGCTAGAGACAGACACATGAGTAATGCAGTTGTGTGATGGTTGCTGGTTTGCAGAAAAAAAAGGATAAATAAATCAATATAAAAGGTGTTTAACTATCTACACTTGCAAGCTGCACAATGGTACTTATTTCTTCCATTCTTCTGCCCTTTTCTTTCTTCATACCTTCAGTGTTCAAGCGTTTATTTATTTCTTCTCTGGTGGTGGTGGGTATAACAGTCTAACAGTGGTTTTATGATGGGTACAATTGCCTTCGTTGTTAAGTCATTATTTATTATTTCCGTTCAATTTTGGCCTTAATTATGGGGGTATTGGTTCATTATTATAAACATGATATTAAACTTATTCAATAAATCTTCTGTATTAACTATCTTTTTTCTGGCTGTAGGCTCATTAAGAAGACTATGTCAAGAGCTTACGATTTAATCAGTCAAACAAGCTTTAGAAGCCTCGGAAGCCTTAGTTATCCTTGCTCTGATTCCTTGGATGCAACAGTTGCCGCTTCCAAGCTGAATATTTATGATGATCTTCCCCAAGAATTTTTTCAAATGATTGCTGCTGTTGGACCATACCTCTACCGTGATACAATTCTGCTTCAGAAGGTGAAAAGTTGTTTTATTGCTTAATCATGGCGACTATACTTTTTGAAACTGTTTCTTTATCCAAGGGTAAATTTTTTTTACATATGTTAACCACATGATGTTTTTCTTATGTTTTCTTCCTGACTTCTACGCATGATTTGGTCAATACCATAGGATTGAATGGTGCATCTTTGGTACAACATTTAAGCTATAGACTAAAATTGCAGGCTAACTTCCAATGTTTAGGATAATGAAGATACCATGTCTACCTATACCAATACGTTTCTTATACCCTGTAAATATCAATATGCTCTTTATTCCGGTTGCATATCTGGTGATATTTGCATGTGCAGGTGTGCATATTGTTAAGGGCATATTATGTATCTGCACAAGATCTTTCCAGTACTGTCTCATCTGCTGATTTGAATGATGCAAAGAACCGAGATCCTCGTTTTCGAGCTAAAGAAGCTAGACATAGGGTTGAGGAAGCTTTAGGAACATGTTTACTTCCCTCGCTGCAAATGGTACCTGCAAATCCTGCAGTGGGCCAGGAGATATGGAACATTCTGTCTATGCTTCCTTATGAGGTTCGCTTGGTATTGCTATTCTTCGTAATGAGTCAGTGTTGGTCCTATCTTGTCAATTTTGCATTGTAGGCTCGTTATCGTCTATATGGTGAATGGGAGAAGGAGGATGAACCAAATCTAATGCTTCTGGCGGCAAGGCAGCTTGCAAAGGTCCTATTTCTTTTAATTGCTTTCCTATCATCTATGTTTATTTAGTATGCACAGAACTTAGTTCCAGTATTTGGCAAATTAGTTGGACACAAGGAGAATTTTGAAAAGGCTTGCAAAGGAAAACTTGAAACAACTGAGTCGCATGGTAGCCAAGCTTGCTCATTCTAATCCGATGACGGTTCTCCGCACAATAGTTCAGCAGGTTCACTTTTCCCAAGAATGACTATCCTATTATTTTTTTTGGATATATCATGCCTCCATCCCTATTGGAGATAAAGAAATATGGAAAGACCATAAATTGCAGATTGAAGCATATAAGGATATGATAACACCTGTTGTGGATGCATTCAAGTACTTAACACAGGTACCATTTTTATTTGATCTTTTATGCCTACTATTCTTCTGATAAATGGTTATATTGGTTCTCTTGTAGCATTACTGAGTATAATCATGATGCTGTTCGAACACTATCATTTTTTGTTCGCATTCTTATTTTATGATACAGAACCAATGTACATTTGTAAATGCCAAGTTTATATTAACATCCACTTTTGGCCTATGGTGCTGACTATAGTTTTCTGCGTCGATAACTATCCTTTATCACGTTCTTATATGACCATGTTCCTGGGGAGATTTGTTACAGAATCTTTATTCAAACTTACGTGCTTTTGAGGCTTGTTGTATGGTGGGTCAGGATATGGCTCATTCTTCATCATTGTACTTGTACTCTTTGTACAATCCAACACCACCTATTAGTGTCACCTACTACAGGAATAAGATAATTATGAAGAGAATGGACAATGGAGGTCATGAGTTTGAGTTCTGGAAACAACCTCTTGTAAGGGAGAATAAAACTGCGTACAATAGATCTTTCTTTGAGACCTCGTATGACAGGAGCTTCGTGCACCGGATTATTATTATTTTTTTTTGACAATAGAGGGCGCTGAGTTTAAGGACACACTTCCTTCAACTTCCCTCTATTTCCTTCAACTTTCCTTATTTCAAACGCTTTAACATGTGAATACCTTGAACCATAGTGAATTGTTCTTGGTGAATTTTCAGGTCTATTTGAGTTGGTAATTTGATTCATGGGTGGTAGTATAAGTATCAGAAATTGCAAAAAAACCCAAGTATCATTGGTATCTGATTGGTGGGATTGAATCAGTATGAAAAAAAATTCAAATTAAAAAAAAAGTAAAATAAATAAGTTTGTCTAATAAATAAGATATATAAGATATTCAAAAACCTAAAGAAGCATGTTATTTTTGAGTAATATTAGGATTATAGAAGAAAATTTTTCTTTACTCTGTAAATATTCGAATAAATAGTTTATATTGTATAATTTGATACTCACCATTAGCCAATAAATAATTTAGATACTGTATTGTGTGATTTGTATTGTCTACTCACTGTTATTGGAAATTGATAACTCAATCAATAATATTATAACAAATAATATAATCATTAGCATCAAAATATTCATATTTAATTTAGATATAAATAAATGCTATAGAAACCTGTAATTGCATATCAAATATATTGCAGAATTAAATCTGTAGTTATATATTAGTTATGACATATTATTTAACAGTGCTAATTAACAATTTAATTAATAATGTTAGTATTCAATATTATTTAATTGCTTATTTATTATATTAATTAATCTAACAGTATCAAATTACCTTATCTAATTATTCATGTGTTAATAACACAAAAATATTACTGATAATATTTTTAGTAATTAGTTTAAATGCATCCTTTAATTAGTATATTTAATAAATAAATTATATTGTTTTATAATTATTAAAAATATATATATCAAACAGTATCTTAACTAAAACATTTACATATTGAAAATTCAGATTAAATTAACAAACATAAACATAATGAACGACATCTGACAAATAATAACATCTCATGAATGGTTTTTTAAAATGAATTAACAATTAATTGTACATAAAATAGCAATTAATTTAACATAGCTAAAGTTATATAAAACATTTAAATACAAGATGATAGTTAATGAATCAAAAATATAACAAATTAATATTGTTAGTTTCTTTTCCTCATTTGTCGCAGAAGCAACTAATAATGCTGAATGTTAAAATTGTTTCATATATTAGAAGCTATGCAAACTTATAATTAATCAGTGAACTCGGGTCACTGCAGGGACACTTCGTTCCTCTTTTCCTTCTGGATTTAGCAGCCACACGACTTCAAGGCACTATTTCTTTTTCCTTCCCAGCCAAGGCCTGTGCCTCTCCTGTGGACTCACAGCTATGAGGTGTCCCAACTGTAGTCGGTTTCATTTTTTTCTTTTTCTCCCATTGCTTGCGACGGCAGGATGGTGGAGAGATGTCACCTGATTTTGTGAAAAAGACTGATTCCTTAAATTCTCTTCTATTCTCTCTGATTCTTTCCCAAATCAATTTTATTCTCGGTTGTTTTTTATGTATTATTTCGTACCTCCTAAGGATTGATAGCATTGCCTGACTTCTTAACCAAAATTGGATTATTCTCTGCTGATTTCGATCCAACTTAGTTGATGGGTATCTAGAGGAGAACCTAATTTTGTTAGTTTAGTGAGGATAACTAAAACCAAGTATAAAATTTCAGCTTGGAAAACCCAAACCAAGACCAAATTGAAATTGTTTTGGTTTGGTTTGAAACCACACTGAAATGCTCTATTTGATTTGGTTTTAAACTGCTAAATAAAAATAAATATAAATTAATCAAAAATCAATTAAAAACTTGTTTCCAAATAATACTTCTATTGAAATTAGTAATAAAACCATGTTTTAAAGTTAATATTGATTAGGGAATATAATAAGAAGAAACCATAAAAGTTAACATTCCATTTTTTTTCTATATTTTGTATGTGTTTGTGTATTGAAAAAAACCTTAATTGTATGTGCACTTTGTCCATGCAATACAATGTTAAAATTGTATGATTCTCTATAGGAGATAGTAATATGGATGTGTTCTATTTTTATTCTTCTTTTTCATCTCTACTGGCACCATACATCCAAATAACAACAATATTGTCCTAGGCAAATTCCGAAACTTGAGCCATGATTTTAAATGGTGCATGCCTAATTCAAAAGCCTTGCAATGAAAAACAAAAGCAAATCTAACAATAAGAGATTGTTTGCCTGCCCACAGACGAAAATAAAATCATAGTCCATAGATAAAAATGCTGACTCAGTAAATAGATGACCTAATCAACAAACTAATAAGGGGTAACGGGGTGTGGGGAAAGTTTAGTGGGTATGTTCAAGTCAATACAAAAGAATAAGGGATGAGACATCAAGAGGGTTACTGGGCATGAGAGGCGAAAAAGGAGGGGTCAGACACTAGAGGGATGGTGGTGCTGTAATATGACAAAGGGGAAGCTGGATTGGTGGTGGTTTTTCTCCTCTAGGAGGAGATTAGGTGCCCATTTGAGAAGTTCATCCATAACATACTAATAACATTTTCTTTCATTTAAAGAGTAAAACTCTCATTGGATGATTCATATTGCAGGATTCTTCCATGTATTATTTCTCAACATGCTATGCCATGTTGCACTTTCCATTTAGACAACCATGAATTACCCTTACATGTTTGTAGTACCGAAACCTTGATTTTGTTAGCATAAACTGACATCTGAGTGTCTCTTGTCGTCTGCCTTAATGCCCTAGTCCATAGTTACAGCATGTTAGAGTACCAAATATTATTGTGTAATCAGAACTTCATGATACAGCTAGTATCATTTGGCTGATCATAGGATAAGTCTTGTGTCTTTATTTGTCTACTTTTTCATTGTTTGGAGGATTTTGAAATATAGTTTTATTTTTTAATTATTTCTGCTCATTTCTTCAGTACTTTTTCTTCCATGCATTTTAAGGGACCACCACCACGTTCATGTGTAATGTTTCTTCTTGAGATAAATTTGTTATGCTAAAATTTTTTATATTGTCATGTGTAGGTTGTGTTCTTTTACAGAGTTCTTGCACTGAGCAATTTATCAGATGTTTGATCTATCGAATTTTGTTTTGCCATGCTTTCTTTATTTATTAATTATTTGCAGTTTCTAGATTTTTTCATGTGTATATTTCAATGACAGTTGGAGTATGACATGCTGGAATACGTGGTGATTGAGCGTCTAGTATACGGAGGGCGATCTAAGCTCAAAGATGATGGCCTTAATCTGTCAGATTGGCTTCAATCTCTTGCATCTTTCTGGGGTCATCTGTATGTCTATATTTCTTCAAATAAATGCTTTTAACCTGCACAATTGTTACCCATGTTAATTTATTATGATCTGAATGTGATTTTTGTTAAACTTTGATTTCTGATTTGTTAAATTTGAACTACAAATTCTGCTTTTTTGGTACTTTCACAAATATCAGTTATTTGTTTATTTTCAGTTGTAAAAAGTATCCTTCCATGGAGTTGAGAGGTCTTTTTCAATATCTTGTTAATCAGTTGAAGAAGGGCACTGGTATTGAGCTTGTTCTTTTACAGGTATCTTCACAGCTTCAAAGGCTTTTTCTTTTGTTTGTAGCCTTGTTAAGAATTTTGAACCTACACATTTTGGTCCGAGTGCAGGAACTTATTCAGCAAATGGCAAATATGCAATACACTGAAAATATGACTGAAGAACAACTTGATGCTATGTCTGGAAGTGAGACTTTGCGGTATCAGGCTACTCTGTTTGGAATGACTAGAAACAATAAGGTATATTCACATTCAGCCGCTATAAGTCATCATGTGAGAGTATTAATCAGAGAATCTTTCAACATTTGTGATGATTTGGTTTTTTAGTACACTTGTATATGTTTGTCTACATTTATCACATACACTTCTATTACTTTTCACTATAGAAAGAGGAAGGACAGTGCATGTCGAAAATAAAAACTTATATCTCCTGTCATCTCTCACTCTCTCTGCTTGCTCTAGCTCAATGTAATCTTGTATTTTCTCCAAGCAATTATCTGTTTACCTGTGTGTACTAGATAGTGAGAGAGAGAACACCAGCGAACACTTTTTCCAATGAATGTCTAAATCTCTTTTAGTTAAAAATTTAGTAGCTTTGTTTGTCTTTTACCTCCCCTTTACTCCAATTGGTTAGACTTATCTAACTATAAATTCTTCCAGTCATGTTTGGACATGTTCGCATGATGCTAACTTATGTTCTGTCATTTTATCATAAATAAAAACTAAAAATTTGGTGTCTCAGTACACCCATCTCAACATATGCATTACACATTTGTTCTGTAGTTTTTGCCTAATGTTCAATGCCAAACTGGTATTCTGTTACGGCTTCAATGCTTGTGCAAATTAGTTTCGATTAGACAAAGCCTTAAAGGAATGGATTTGGCTATATTTTCTTATACATCGACAATGAATTTTCATGTTTAATATCTACTTTTGTTTCAGATGTAATCGTTGAGTGTTTGCAAGTTTTTGTGTGCTATTGTATTTGTTTATTTGTTTTCTCCATTTTTGTTCTACTACAAAGGGGAATCTTGGCCCAATGATAAAGTTGCTACCGTGTGACTTTGCGGTTAAGGGTTTAAGTTGCAGAAAGAGCCTCTTACAATCTAAGGTGGTCCAACCCTTTTCCGTGACCCTTTGTTAGTGGGAACTTTGTGTACTGGACTCCCTTTTTTTATTGGCACCTTACAAAAGAGACTTTTGTTCTCAAATTGGTTGGCTGGCTTCTAATTATAACATTTTTCTTTCTTTCAAATGAGAGATTTTATTGTTAGGATTATTAATGCTCGACTTGCTATAAGTTATTTCTGTGATAGTTAGATGTATTTCTTATTGTTGTAACTTTTATTTTGCTAATATTTATGTTTTCTTATTACTATATAATTTGATTTTCTTCACAGTATTTAATATGTAGGTAAAATTTTGGATTTAGGCCTCTGTATCTATTTCCATTCTTGTTGGATTCATTGATGAAGACAGTCATCTGAACCTTGGCTTGCTTGATTCAAATTTAAAGTTGATGCTCTTTGATACAGAAAATTGTACAAATTGTATATGTCATTATTTCTTTTGCACTTTGATCACTATTTGTCAAGGAACCAGATGGAGGACTACAGCTTATCAGTTAAATTTGTGGATACAACAAGTCTTCAAACTTTATCACTTGCAATGTACCTTTTAGTTTAAAATGTCTTTATGTGTGTGTGTGTGTAAGTGAGATTGCTGACATAACATAGTTGTCAGAATCCATATCCATTTGGAGATCAGATGGTAAAAGAATATCCAAGTAAGAACTAGTTGTGTTAGATTGCTAGGATAAATGAAATTGGAATCATTAAGAAACAAATTGATTAAGAGAAAATTATATAGTTTCATATATGAGATAACAAATGTGGTTAAATTACAATGTTTCATCAAAAATCATTTTACCAACAATGTGTATTACAAATTATAAACAGAATTAATAAAATTAAACTGATAACACAGAATATAGTCTAAGAATATAAATTGTATCATATTAATATTATTATCATTTAATGATCTCATATTGTAATAATATATTAATGAATGATAAGATCATATTTATTAGTGTAAAGTTACTAAGCAGTATCACATTATTAATATATAGAATGGTGGTTTTGAGGCTAATGTTGATCGAGTGGTACTGTATTTCTTTGTTGATTGACAATAACATATCTTGACCTAGCCAAAGCAGTTGATAAGACACTTGGTTTAGCTAGTGACGGATTGTTAAGGTTGAAGGGTCAATCAAGAAGTGTCAAGTAGAGTGATTTAAGTTGGATTTCAAGACCGTGCTTGTTTACTTCGATTGTAGACATGGATGGGCCTTTCCTGATATTAACTTGGGCAATCCCTATATATGTTAGGAGATTTTGACACGATAACAATTCTCTACCTTAGCAAGTATTTTTTGCTCTTCCTTTTATAGTGTGATTGATCTGCTGGAGTCTTGCAGTTCTTTATAAAACTCCCAAGTTGTTTTACAGTTCTTTTTATCTTGTTTTTCTTGTTGTGACAGAGTAAATCTACTGGAGTCTTTGCAGTTCTTTATAAAACTCCCAAAAAATTTGGTCATGTGATCATATCTTGTTTTTTCTTGTAGGTACTGAGTAAATCCACCAACAGGCTGAAGGATGCCTTGCTACCTAAGGAAGAACCTAAGTTGGCTATTCCACTTCTAGTACTTATTGCCCATCACCGCTCCATGTAATGTGTTTTGCTTCTCCATTTATTCAAAACTGATTCAACTTTTTCTGTTTGTGTATCCATTGTGTTACTTGTTGCGTGATAATTTTACTAGTTCATTTTGAATTTTGATTTATAATGTAATTATAACTCCAGTGCTAATTTTGTTACTTCGTGTACAGGGTTGTCATGAATGCAGATGCGTCATACATCAAAATGGTTAGTGAGCAGTTTGACAGGTGTCATGGCACACTCCTGCAATATGTAGATTTTCTATGCAATGCATTGGCTCCTGCAGCTTATGCTCAATTAGTTCCTTCTTTAGATGAACTTGTGCAAAAGTACCATCTGGACCCAGAGGTGGTTTTTTTCCTTCCATTTTATACTCTCTTTTGGTTATTTAATACAAGTATCTCAAACTTTTAAGTTTTTTTTTTTTTTTAATTTATCCAAAAATTTCACTTGCTTCCAATTCATAGCTCAACTCTTTAAGCTAGTTTAACAATAATATATTTTCTATTTCAATTTATAAAACAATCTTATAAACTCTTTATTTGTTAAAACTTTTTTTCCATCAAAAAATAAGATATTTTCCATTAGGAACAATATGTTTTATTAACTTGAAATACTTTCTTCATTCAAAGAAAAACCATTTTCAAATAATAATGATATTTTTTGTTAGAAAGAATAGTTAAAATCAAATAGCAGGAATAATAATTATTAGAATTGAAGCTCTCATGTGGACAACTAAAGTTGAAATTGTTTAAATAGTTTAGGTATCAATAGCCATGAAACTTGTGGGTGGTTTTGGGAAAATACGAAAGTTTATCTTTTGATTGCATTGAATGGACCTTTATTGGAAATAGTATAAGAATTTTCTGCTTTTACTTTTTGATGCGAGCTTACATATGAATTGTTGTATCGTTCCTAGATAAAACTGAGCTGTATGGTAGAATATGAATTTTGTTTTGTAGTATGTAGATTTAGAATCTAAATTCTCATCTGACTCAGGTTGCTTTTCTGGTATACCGGCCTGTGATGAGACTCTTCAAAAGAATGCATGGATCTGATTCTTGCTGGCCCCTTGACACCATTGACCACTCAAACACTGAAACTGAAGAAAATGAAATAGAGCCTTCAAATTCATCAAATGATATCGTTTTGGATCTTGGCTCACCAAGGAGACCTATATCGTAAGATCCGTTGGATTTAAGCTTTGTTTCTTAGCTTTGATCCAATCTCTCTCACAATGTTTGTCTAAGTTTGGCTGTATGTGGCCTGTCCAATATATAGCTGTCTTATTTCTGAGCTCATTAAGTTTCGGATATTACATTGAAATTGCACCATGCTGCTTAATATTTAATGTATTCATGTTTTACTTATAATTTTTCAGGTGGTCAGATCTTCTTGCTACAGTACAGTCAATGCTTCCCTCAAAAGCTTGGAATAGCCTTTCTCCAGATCTGTATGCCACATTTTGGGGGTTAACTCTTTATGATCTTCATGTTCCCAAAAACAGATACGAGGCGGAGATTGCCAAACAACATTCTGCCATGAAAGCCTTGGAAGAGATTTCTGACAACTCAAGTATTGCAATCACAAAACGAAAAAAGGACAAGGAAAAGATTCAAGAGGTTCTAGATAGATTGACTAGTGAATTTCAAAAGCATGAGCAGCATGTCTCATCTGTGCGCCAACGGCTTGCTCGTGAAAAGGATAAGTGGCTAAGTTCCTGCCCTGACACTTTGAAGATCAATATGGAGTTTCTTCAGCGATGCATTTTCCCTCGTTGCACCTTCAGCATGCCAGATGCTGTATATTGTGCTAATTTTGTGTTTACCTTGCATTCTCTTGGAACACCTTATTTTAACACAGTTAACCATATAGATGTTCTTATCTGTAAAACCCTGCAACCTATGATCTGCTGCTGCACTGAATACGAAGCTGGAAGACTTGGAAGGTTTTTGTATGAGACATTAAAAATGGCATACCACTGGAAGGTAAATGGGAATTGTTTCACTTGTGCTACATTGTCCTCTTATGTTCGTTTTGGAAAATCATCTTATTGGAAGATGATTCATCAGTTGCTTCAAATTCATGCCATAAGATCCTTTTTTTTTCCTTTCACAGAGTGATGAGTCTATCTATGAAAGTGAATGCGGAAACATGCCTGGATTTGCGGTTTATTACAGATTTCCAAACAGTCAGCGTGTCACTTACAGCCAGTTTGTTCGGGTATGCACTTTTTCATGTGTTTACTTTTATGTAGCAATAAATTTCTAGATTGTTTGAAGTTTCATAGATGCAGCATTGTTGCTTCACCTTGGTTAGACATTTTAAACATGTAGCCGGTAAATCTTCATAACATGTTTGATAACAGGAGCAAAAAATAACCAGCTATTAGCCCAGATGTCAGCTTCTGTCTAAATTGTGTTGGTTTGATTAGACTTATGGTATTTCTTCAGTCCCAACAATTTAGGGTAGAAGTTGTTTTCAAATTTTTTTCATGTATTGATTATTATTTATTTTTATCATATTGTTATATCTTCGCCCAAATGTTTTATACACCAATCAGCATGTTATCTTATTATCTTGTTTTATTTGCATTACATATTTTTTTGTATCTCTTGTGTATTCTCATCTTAACTTGTTTTGCATTATTCTTCAGCTAGGGCATCCTCTTCCTTGACTTATTTCTACCTCTGTTTTCCTAACGCATTCTGTTTTCTTTTTCTTATGTCTGCCCAATCTTTTAATCCTGCCATGGATGTATTTTTTGATGACATTTTTGCTACTAGTCTGCATCATCTTTGAAAGTGTCAGGCTTTAAAAATCTGCCGTAAATTGGATGATTGAAATATATCACTAATGTATGTTTCCTACACCCCCATCTCTATTTATTCAATAGATTAACTTAATAGTCCTATGAGATTTGCGAAGTTCTGCAATTGGCCATTTGCTGGGTAATGCAAAAAACTTTATTCTCGGTTTATGGCTAGCGTTGTTGATCTTAGAAAATAGAACACATTTTACATATATATAATTGGAGATTATTTTAGCAAACTCAGTTTCATAAATTATTTCCGCTAAATTTGTTACTGTAATTTACTGAGTTTTTTGTTTCATGTGTGTGAAGGTACACTTCAAATGGAACACAAGAATAACACGATTACTTGTACAGTGCTTGGAATCTAGTGAATACATGGAAATAAGAAATGCACTTATTGTTTTAACCAAAATATCCAATGTGTTCCCTGTTACACGAAAGTCTGGACTTAATCTTGAGAAAAGGGTAATAATCATTTCTTTACCTTTTTTTCAGATGTCATCTAAAAATTTCAGAATTCTCAATTCCCATTTTGGTTGGACTACTCTTTATAGGTGACTAGAATTAAAGGGGATGAAAGAGAGGATTTAAAGGTTTTGGCCACTGGAGTAGCTGCAGCATTGGCTGCTCGTAAGGTTGGTTATAAATTGGATGATGTTGTTACAGAATGATTTTAATTTGCAACAATTTTTATCCATTGATCAATTTTCTGGTTAATGTCTTCCTTATTTATTCACCTACTGACACGCAGAGCTTATGGGTTTCTGAAGAAGAATTTGGAATGGGCATTGTAGAGTTGAAATCAACAGCATCAGCTGCAAAATCAGTACCTGGTAATTTTTCAACCTCTTTATCAATTGCAACATTAAAGGATTTGAAGCGGACCAAATTCTTCTACAGGAAATCAGATGGTAGACCCTTTGAGCACAGGTAAGGAGCATATCCAACATACGAAATCTACTGATAGAACAGATGGCGGAAGTGTTTTGAAGCCTGATTCTACACAACCAAAAGTGAAAACTGGCCTTCTGGCAAATGGGCAGGAAACAAACTTCTCTATATCTGCTACAATGAGTAAGAATTCTGGTCTTGTGAAAAACATGGATGAATCCATGAGATCAGATGATGTGAGTGCCAAGGCTCATACTAAGGGTGCTGCAGAATCTGATGTAAGTAATGATCATCCTCCAACTATGCATCTTAAGTTGCACACTTTTTTTTTTTATAATTATCTTGAGCCTTGACTTTATTGCTCATTGCCTTTGTCGATATCAGTTTCAAGATTCTATTATGTATAATTTTCTGGATAAATGTCATATCTGATTCGGGTTCGGTATCATGGTCTTAAATTCTTCAATATACTTTTCACTAAATGAAAGAAAACAAATATTTTGGTTTACAGTTTAAATCTCATGCTATCTTGCCTTCTTGCCTGATATTTTGAGCCCATACTGAGCCATTGGACAATTTTGGAACATCACACCATTTCATGTCTTCAGCAAGTGTTCAAGGTTTGACCAGGAAAGAATGAAGGTCAGACAAAGCATGGTTTGTGAGCCAGCAAGCAATTTCTCTGTCATGCACAGGTGGGAAAATCCCTTCTTCATTTCCAATCCTTCCTCTTCTGTTGATTCCTCTTCATCTTCTCTCTCTCTCTTTTTATTTTTTCCAATCTTCCTCCTGTCCATCAACTATACCATATCAACAGAGTTAAGTTGTGCCAAGCTATATCATGCAGCATAGGTCAACATCAAGGAATGAAATAAATAGCTACCATATCAACAGAGTTAAGTTGTGCGAATCTATATCATGCAGCATATGTCAGCATCAAGGAATGAAATAAGTAGCTAAACCTTGCTTTATTTAATTGTTTATTTAAGTTCCATTTATTTAACTGCAACATGCTTTCAAACACGAATAATAAGCTAAGTAATTTTATATAACAAGGAGGGGATGCCATGTTATAGGCCTTACAACCCTGTCTTAAATTGACTTAGGTACAACAAATTAGTCTTATGTGGCTCATGTACAATAAATTCCTCAACATACAATTACCTTGGGTTTGATAGAAATAGTGAAAATATTAATAAAATAAAATTAGAAATTAAAGCATCAATTAATTTCCTTTTTCCAAGTTTATTTTAAATGGGTATTTTATATGCATCATTCTTCACCGAGCACTACCTCCTAAAGAGTTGTCTTCATCATAGTCATTTCCTCCAATAAGGAAATTTGTAAGTTAACACTAGGAAAAAACACTGTGCATCTCAACTATCCCCTCTATGTCTTGAATAACTGTGCTAAAGATGAGTCCTTGTATGATAACTGAAGGAGCACATCTGTTGAAAAATTGGCAGACAAAGATAGAACATTGAATGCCTTACAATTAGCAATTTCACTACGTTTAAGATTGAAATATTGTTAAGATGATGGAAAAGTTAAAGCAAAAGAATTAAGATTGATGTTTCTTGTAGGGTGAGTTTGTAGAGCAAACATGAGGGTTCTTGAAAACGAATTTATGCGTGCACCTTTCTTGTAGGGTGAGTTTGTAGAGCAAACATGCGGGTTCTTGAAAAAATTTTTAAGTGTGCACTTATGTGGGAGGCAATATATATCATATTCTTTGTGCTACAATTACTCTATTAATCATTCTGGGTACAATTGTTCTCATAACTTTGCTATGTGTCTCTTATATACACTCATTAGAACTCTGTTTGGTAGAAGAAACAGAATCAAATCAATTGATTATGAGCTTGATACTCATGAGTAACTAAAATTGGACATGTACTATTACACAATTAACATTTTGATACCAAATGCTCTTCATCTTGTTTACTTAGTTTAATTTGTTCCTTTAGATTCATAAAATAGTTTGGAGAATTCTACAACTGTGAGTTCAGGCTATGGTTAGTGGCACATTGGATGTTCCTTAAATTAGGCAAGTTATTAGGTGACTCTTCTTGACTTAACAATAAGCTCATTCAAGGTTCTTTGGTTTTAATTGAAGAAGTGGATTATGCTTTGCCTATTATCTCTTATGATACTATGGTCGGCATCAAATTTGGGTCTCTCATACTTTCTGAAAGTGGAGTCTGAGGCAATTTAACAAGGGTTTTTTAGAGTTAAATTTTAGGACTCATTTAAAAATCCTTTGATCAAAGGAAAGTACAACTAAATGAGGTGAAGGCTCTGATTGCTGTATCTTGGGTACTAAAATTTGTGTTACTCTTGGATCTTTCATCTCCTTTTCAACTTGAGTCTATATAAGGAGATAGAGAGGCTTACTTTTGCTGCTTGTGGCTTCACTGTGGTTTTTTTTTGGCTAGGTTTAGTAGGATTGAGCTTAATGATTATTTATTGTGTTTAAAAGAATATGTATTCTATCCATTGTAATGATGAAGAGGCCAAATAACAAAGGTCAAGCAACTATAGTGTAGATAACATACAGAAGAACATCCACCATATTGGTAACTATGCTTCCATTTGAAGACATCGAACATCTATCTGTGATTGATAAAGAGGTGTTGTCCAACATTTAAAATTTGAGATCTCAAAATGAACTGATGAGGATGGGTAATTTGGTACTTGTATCAAAACACAACATAGGTTAGCATGAGTTGAACTGTATTGATCTATTTGATCTACTCCTTAATCTATTTACCTAAAAAGTATAACTAGTTGTGTGAATATTACATAGAACAACTTGCAAGAAGATAATTATAATTCAATGCTACTTGTGCATAATAACTTTCATATTTTCTATTATTGTTAAACCAATCTTTAAGCTAAAAAGAACATTTCCAATTCAGTAGTGAATTAGCTAAGTTCAAGACTTGAATTGGTTCAACAAGTTTACGTTAACCTCTACTGGTGAAATTATGATTTTATTGATTAAAATTTGATTTCAGGATTGAATTGTGTTCAATCTGATTTTAGGTTGAATCATTTTTAATTGAAAGCTGAGACTGGATTGCCTAGGACACTGCCATGTAATGGCATGGCTAAGAAATCTGACAGCAACAACGAGAGGTTGAGAGAACAAAGGCTAAGGAAGAAAAAAAATAATCTTAGACATTGTCAGAGTTTGTATTGCTTGACATTGCCTAAAATACATCACAGTTAAAACACTTTATTTTTGTATGCTGCAGCTTAGTGTGAGTTTGATCCATTTGCTGATTGATACATTTTGCCCATGTCAATTGGCACAAAACTAAATACAACAACAACAACAGCAACCAAGCCTTATCCTACTAGGTGGGGTCAGTTATATGGATCCTTCTATGTCATTGAGTTCTATCTCCTACCAGATC
>JBAMHZ010431455.1:0-10783 GCA_037177395.1 Alpinia galanga | reverse complement strand
ACAGGAGGTTTCTTAGCTTGTGCCTCCTGCATATTTCCATTGCATCGAGTCAATACTTATTTATATAAATGTTACCGGAGACCATGTGTCTTGGCACTAGCCTTAAATTCAGGAGACTTCTATGATTCAACCATTCTGACTTGAGAAAATGCCAACTTGCTGATTGTTTTTACAATGCACAGATGGACGATCCTTTTTTATTTCAAAGTCTTCCTATCAATGTTTAACAAGCTCCTTTAAGTTAGCCACCTCTCTCCCCTGTTTTGAACTATGAATCATCAACTGGCAATGCCGTATTGTATTGGTCATGCATCCTTGATGGTGCTGATTTTAATATGTTCATGTCACAACAACGCAATCTCCTCCTTGTTGAAAAGGGAAGCCTCAAGATTTTATTGCTTTAATCTGGAGAGACTGCAAATTATACACAAACAAGCTAAAGCACAAATAAATAAATAAATTTAATCAATGGCATTGTCCGAATTACATCGAGAGAAGAATGATGTAATCGTGAACTATATAAAATGCATTCCTTTTCAAGGAACCAAAAATGACCCAGATGGTTATGCAGTTCAAAGTGAGGTTGGTAATAAAGAGTGTTTGGTTCATCAGTAAAGGTCCTCTTTTTTTTATTTTTTGGGAAGGAAATCGATCAACAAGATGATAACGCAGCTAGCCTTTGCTTTCTCCATCTCCCACAGAGTGAGAGTTCAGAATTGCAATGGTTCTTCAGCATGATCAACATTAGCAAACAAACGTTAGATTGCAACACTTAGCTTACACATAAAAGATGCCAAAGTAACTATGTTTCTGTAGCAAAATTTTCTTTTCATTCATTCTGCCAAGAATATATAACACAAGGAAATATATCTATCTCTACTATTTGGCTACATCAAGGAAATATAACACAGAAACTTCAAATGATGATTACATAGTAAATAGGACAACGTGCATTTTCTTCTTAGTTTCACTATCTCGAATAGAAGCTACGAAATCTTTTTAGATCTCATTGCGTATTGCTAATGGCTAACAACCAAGTTGCTTCATCATAATTCAACTCCACAGCTACAGCCATGTGCAGGATTCCCTGCCTAATTGACCATGAAATTAGTCTACGGCCGAAATAACAAGATACAAAGTCAAGCGAGAGCACTTCCAATGTCCATACGTCTTTTCCTATTGGATTTTTCCTGCTGGAACTAGTGATCAATTCAAACATTTCGGCTACGGCATAAAAGAATTCATTAAGTCTAATCCCAGTGACAAAGCAGCCACAAAATCCTTTGTGAACGATCGCAACTACTCGTCCATGGTGGACATAAATGCAGTTTTGCTTGGTCTACGTGTTAGCAAGCAAGGTCAAAGGCTCCAAATTGTTACGTGCATGAAGAAATGCCTTCCTTCTGGTCCACCCCAGTGATTAACATTCGAAGAATTTCTACTCAAGTAAACAAGTTGAGATCATCACCTTGAAAGAGAAGGAGAGGGCGACAATGTTCGCGGCGACGCGGCCGATCTCGGCGAAGATGTCTGTCGCTTGGTGCTGTCTCCTCGTCGTCGGCTTCGCTGCCATTGCCGTCGTTCGAGTTCACTGCCAGTTACCGGACACTCAAGGTGAGTATCACAACCGCATCCACTCTTGAAGAAAAAAAATGCAAACTTTGAAGAAGAAAAAGAAAATCCCCGTTTTTAATTTTAGGGTTTATAAGCATCGACTGCGGGATGGAAGAGGGATCTACTTACACTGATCCAATCACCAACCTCACCTACGTCTCCGACAGCTCCTACATCGAATCCGGCATAATGGCGAACATCTCGAGGGAATACGTCACCGACCTCATTGAGCAGCAAGCGAGAGGTTTCCTCGACGTGCGAAGCTTCCCGAACAGCAGCCGCAACTGCTACGAGATCTCCGGGGTCACGATGGGGTCGAAGTACCTGCTGAGGGCGACGTTCATGTACGGGAACTACGACGGGCGGAACAGCCGCTCGATCTCGTTCGATCTCTACCTGGGGGTGAATCTGTGGAAGACGATCAACTTGGCGGACCCAGCGGCGACCTTGTGGACGGAGGCGCTGGCGGTGGCGCTGGACGATTCGTTCTCGGTGTGCCTGGTGAACACGGGGAAGGGGACGCCGTTCGTGTCGGCGATGGATGTCAGGCCGCTGACGAATGGCATTTACCCGGAGGTGAACGCCAGCCGGAGCATGGTCGTCTACGATAGGCTTAACATGGGACCCACCAGTGGCATCATCAGGTAAATTTTTAAATTTTTTTATTAAAATCAAAATGTTATAAATTTTTTTTAAAAAGAATTTACTAAAACACTCGCATAAAATTTAGAATTGTCTAGAAGATGGTCCACATCTTTAAAATGTCCAAAAGTCTCATCTCATTTCAATTTTATCCTTCAATTAAAATTAAATTATTTTTCTCCTTCTTTTTTTTTTTATATGCAATTCTTCTCTTTCATCTTAAATTATTATTATTTTTTAATAAATACAAACTAGCATCACTTTAGTACTGATTTAAAAAATTAACACTAAGATAGTGCTAGGTACTAGTTTCAAAAAACCAACACTATCTTACACTATCTTAGTACTGGTCTCAAAACTTGACATGCTAGTTTCAAAAGATTAGCACCTTTTAAATGCTAATATTGATTTTTTGATATTAGCATCATTTTAATGCTAATTATTGGTGTGTTAAAATATAATATTTTTAAAAAATAATAATAAAGAATAGTATATTTGAAATGTTAAGCACAGTAGAAATTCATAAGAGTTGGAATAGGTATAATCGAAATTTTTTAGGATCATCAATGAGTTTTTTACCAAAACTCATTGATGAGCTTAAGAGATTTGGATTTTTAAAAAGTTGATATGTAATGAAAAAGAGTAGTACAATGTCATTATTGATGGTGTTCATGTTTAATTTTGATATCCCTATAATAAATTATGCATATGTACCAATTGTCTTAAAATATAAACTTTGAAAATCTTCTGATCATTACTATTAATAACTTAGAACTAATATTTTTAAGCACATATAAATTCTATGATACTTGAACTAGATTAGATTGGAACTATTTAAGTCCATCAGTGAGTATTGATAAAAACCCTTTGAAGGATTAAAAAATACTTTAAATACTATCTTTTAGACTTGAAACTGAGTTATTTTTATTTGGTGTTTCTCTTAATAATAAATGTACATTTTTTTAATTTAAAAAATAGTAGTCTTTAGCAACACTAATTTCTTTAAATTTTTATTTTTTTCCATTAATAAGTATATCAATTATTTTTTTTAAACAAAATTTTATTTTATTTTTCCTTTTTCTTTTTACCGACATCGAAATTACCGGATTGAAATTCTTTTGCTCCGATGGACTTCGCCGCTTCGCCGTCGCCGTCAGGTATCCCGACGACAAGTACGACCGCTTATGGGAGGCCTACATCAACATCTCCCTCTGGACCGAGATATCCACCAACAGCACCATTAACAACCTCGCTAGTGACCTTTTCGAGGCGCCCTCTGCGGTGATGCGGACGGCGGTGACCCCCGCGAACTCCCGCAATCTCGATTACTCATGGAAGTTGGATCCGGGCGATCTCGGCGATGTCTTGGCCGTCTTGTATTTCTCCGAGTTCCTGACCCTCACCGGCAACATGTCGAGGCAGTTCTACATTTACCTCAACAATTTTCTCTGGTACAGCCAACCTTTCGCCACGGATCGTCTCTTAAATAACTACGTCTACGGCCTCAATCCCATCACCGGATATCAGCAGTACAACATGTCTCTCCAGGCGCTGAGCAACTCCACCCTGCTGCCTATCCTCAATGCAATGGAGATCTTGACCAGGATGGGCGACTCAAATGTGGCAACGGATAGTGAAGATGGTAAGCTTTTCCCTGTATTGTCTTTCCCTTTAGAGGATAAAGTTATGTTCTTCGATTGTGATTTATTCATAACAGTCGTCACTTCGCACTCAGACTGTTTGATATAATGCTTATGAAGCACTTGAGGTTGTTTAATTGCCAACATTGCTTCACATTCTGGATATTGTGCTAATTTAACTTACTCTTTAGCTTAAAGTAGTTGTGTTGCTTCAACTATCATTTTAATCTAACGACATAAGTAATTGGTAGTCTTTGTTCCTTCTAAAATAATGTTGTGGTACATTTATGCCCAAGCTGTATTTTGTTTTGAAGGAAGTATGAATTGTAAGATTGATTGAGTTAAGAATCCAACTTAGTGTTGTGAGAATGGGATAAACCACACGGTTAATATCCATTTATGTTTTGAGTTTAAAATGCAGGGTATTTTCGTAAGCTAAGCTGTGTACTCTGGTTTCACATCTCAGAAGTTATATTTTTAGTCATTATGTTCTTACTGTTTACAGTTACTTGTGCATGGACATTGCTGATACACCATTTGCGACTCACTGTTTATTGTTTATGCTGTATGCCAGCATTAGTTTCTTTTTTCCCCTTTATGTGACAACACAGCTGATACAGCCCAAATATTTGGGGCTCACTGTTTATTTTTTTGCTGCATCCACCTTAAGTTTCTTTTATTCCCTTTTTTTGCTGTTTCTAAGAGACTGCCAAAATTATTCTGCTTTATTTGTTTTCTCCAGTTGATGCCATACTTACAATAAGAGAGTCATATCAAATCAAAAGAAATTGGAGAGGAGATCCTTGTTCTCCAGAAGGGTTTGCTTGGGATGGAATAAATTGTACTTTTAACTTATCTGATCCTCCAAGGATCACAAACATGTATAATTTCTTTAACTGAATTAAATTAAAATAAACTAACATATTATTATTTTCATCAATTTCAATAGGCAAGGGTATAACATTCTATCTTTGTTACATATTCTGCAGAAATGTGTCCTCGAATGGATTGACTGGTACAATAAGCATTGCATTTGCTAGCCTTAGAGCAATCCAGTACTTGTAAGTGCTTTTGATTCCATTCTCTTCTCTAATTTTTTGTCAAACATCTAATAAACTATGCCATCAATCTCATTTTTCTTATCCAGATACCATTTTTATCACCAAAACTTCACATGTTTGCTGCATTTTCAAGTAACAAATATATGAAACCACAGTTTGTTACCCATGAAAAAAAGTGTGGTGAAAATTTGCTATCATGAATTGCAAATTTATGCAGTGTTCATAGTTACAAACAAAAGCATGATATGATTATGTCATTAGAACTATCAGGCACATCAGGGAAAGCTGGAACAAAAACTCATATGCTGGTGGAAATTAATTTATTTCCTGCTCACATATACTTTCTAGCTATAATATTAGTTGTTTGGATGTTATTTCATTTGCATTTCGTCCATACAGGCTAGGGGATATAAGCTATATCCTGTTTAGACAAATCATTTTCCCATACCTAGTGATGATGAATTTTTAGTAACATTTTTCAGGGACTTGTCAAACAACAACATAACAGGGACGATACCTGGTTTTCTCGGGCGTTTGCCTTCCCTCAAACTCCTGTAAGCATTCTCCCCTATATTTTTGTTTTTATCATTAAATGTGTGCATACCTAATCTCTGTCGTCATCTTGTGGCTTTTTGGCAGAGATTTGACTAATAACAATTTAACTGGATCAATTCCTTCTGAACTTCTTACGGAAGCACAAAATGGATTGCTCACATTAAGGTTTGTTTATTTACAGAACATTGTATCTTTCATTTTTTTCTATTATCAGAATAATAAAGGTTAGTGCTTTAATTTTTGCTTCCTGCATCAAACAGAGGAAGGATGAACAATAAGAAGACTGCAATTTAGGTCTTTGGAAATTTGAGCTACACCTATCTTAATCATTTCTACTTTTTGATGAATAAGAGACAAATTCCTTGAATGTAATTGCAATCATATGCTTTTATTCTATGAAATCTACAAAGCCATAATGGCATAAATCTTCTAGGAAAGTGAATTCAGCATTGATATGATTGTTACCAACTCCTTTTTTCATATTTAGCTTAAGTTTTACCATTATTTTATTTAAATGAATTGACTTAGTTCACTGATTTGAATGCAAATCAATGTAGACTTGAAGGAAATCCTTATCTTTGTTCGGATGGAAGTTCATGTCAGCTAATAGCATCAACAAAGAGGAAGATATCAACACCTGTAATCGTGACTCTTTGTGTGCTTCCTCTCCTGCTGCTAGTCTTGGTGGTGTTCCTTTTCTGGAGATACAGAAAGGGAAAGGGTAAGCATTTCTGAAGTGAAGCTGTTGCAATTTTTCCACAATTAGGCTGAGATTCAGATTGTTTAACCAAAGAGCTTTTAGAGGCCAAAGCACTTTGGGAGTTAAAAGGTGTTTGACAAACTAATGTCAAAAGTGATATTACTCAAAGCACCACCTTCCCAAAGTCAGTTTTTACAACCTGAGTGGGGGAGTTCTTTATAAAGTTATTTTTCTTGAGCAATTTTTATATAATTCTAAAATTAATACAAAAATTAGATAAATAATAGAATATTTAACAAATATTAAGATTGAGTATAATTTTAAAATATGTTGTAACATAATATTTAATATTTAAAAATTCAATGTTTAAATTAACTGTTTATTAACAAACTAAAAATTATTATATTTACTTCATGATAAAAATAAAAATATTTTAAAATATTATTAGTAATTATATTGTTCATTGGTTAATAGTGTATAAGAATACATAGCTGATGTAATATTGTCATTAATTAAATAAATAATATTTTAGTAAATTAAAAATATTCTTGATGGGTTATGAAGTATTTAAATATTACATTAATTATTATTTGTTAAAAGATAATTGTACTAAAAAACATTATGATTTATATGTCCAAGAATTAAAAAACATTATGATTTATATGTCCAAGAATTAGTATTTTTAATGATTTATTTTGAATATAAAATCATACTATAATATTTTTATAATAAATAATAATAATTTAATCACTACAATATTTATATTTTAAGATAGTAGCTATACATAAATTTTAATTTTATATTCCATATGAGTAAAAGTCTAAGAAGTTGAGATGTAAAGATATTATTATTATTATTTTTGAAAAAAAAAAACAATAGTTTCTAATTATTTATTATATTATCATTATTTTCATTATAAGGAAAAAAATAAGTTTTTTGAGTATACTTTTACCAAATGTAGATTTAGATTATCAAACATTAAACTACTTTTAGACAATGCATTTTCTAAATTCATTTTTGGAATGCAAATGCTATGCTGTTTTCAGCCTTGGTCTCAGATGCACTTATAAATCAAATAGCTTCCTGATCATCTTCGTTTGATTTGATGATACTGTACTTTATTTGAAAGGATATGGGATTGATAACCGTGTAAACCAACAAACACGACCTAACTTCAACCAAATACAGAAGCACCAAGACAGCCCTCTGCAATTTGAGAATCGCCAATTCACATACTTGGAGTTGAAGGATATAACAAATAATTTCAACAGAGTCCTTGGCGAAGGAGGATTTGGGACTGTCTACTATGGGTGCTTAAAAGATGGTATTGAAGTGGCAGTGAAGATGAGATCTCAATCAGCATCTCAAGGACCCAGGGAATTTCTTTCTGAGGTAATAGAATCTAATGTTTTTTTTTTTCATATTAGCTAGATATTATATATTTTAAAACTCGACATTGGTAAATCTACCCAAACCTTGAAATGCTCTTGTATTCTCAACTTTGTACTTTCGGATAGCAGAGACCATAACATTTTTATATTCTGTCCTTCCCTCTTTTGTGTTTTTTCTGTATAAACATTTTTATTTAAGGGATGTCGTGACCTGTTTTCTTCTTTTTCCTATTGTTTTAATAGGCCCAGTTTCTGATGAGGGTTCACCACAAAAACTTAGTTTCTATGGTTGGCTACTGCAAGGATGGAAACTATATGGGACTTGTATATGAGTATATGGCCCAAGGAACTGTACGGGATCATTTGAGAGGTTTGAAACTTTAACTAATTTGTATTCTTGAATATGTTCATGCTAGCCCATCTTGATTCGACTCTAGGGCACTTACCAGTCAGTCACTACCACTAAAATCCATGAATTTTCATGTACATGGCACTGTTGTGATAATGAGATTAATTATACTGAGTTATTTTTTAATGAATAATAAAAAAAAGTTCAGATGCTTTTTTTAACTTAAAAAGGGATTTTTCTCAGAAGTAGATATAGATTTTAGTTTGTGTCCATATTATGAAGTTAATTTATAACAAATATAGCAAATGAAGGAGTTTGTTATTGGTTAAACTTTAATGATCATCCAAATTTATTCTCTAGTTTGTCAATTCCCTCCCAGAACATACATAATCATTCTGAAAAATTGTAAACCCTGAACACTTATTTTGTCTCTCCAAGTTTCCAATTCTCACGGCCATTGTCACAATAGTTCAATCAGATTACCATCCACAGACCGCAGTGTCAATTGTTCTTCAACTATTATTTTTTTGGACATGGACCAGATCAAACTGCGATTATCTTTTATATGAAGGATGACAATGATTGCCAATTATCTAAAAAGCTCTTATTGCACTGTTCTTTTCTTTCAAGCTTATGATGATATTTGTCAGATAGAGAACAAATGTTGATAAGTTGCTCTCATACTCAACCGCAGGAAGAACACAGAATGTGACATCTTTAAGTTGGCAGCAGCGTCTCCAAATTGCAGTTGAAGCTGCACAAGGTTGGGTTCTAGCACAGCATATATATCTGCCTGCTTTCCGAGTTCGTTGCTCTGGTCAATCTATGGCTTTCATTTTTTGTAGGTTCTAACTTCTGGTGATGTTTAGGACTGGAGTATTTGCACGTGGCATGCAAACCACCAATTGTTCACAGAGATGTCAAGACGGCAAATATACTCCTGAGTGAAAGGTTTGAGGCAAAGATATCAGACTTTGGAATATCAAAGACTTTAGGCGAGGCAAACACTCATATATCGACCATAGTGATGGGAACACCAGGATACTTGGATCCAGAGTACAACCCTTCTCGCTTCTCCTGTTCTCCTTAGAAACAGATGCTTTTCCTAACCCAATTTTTTGCTCGGTACCTCTCTTGTTTCTTTTCGCTTATGAAGCTGTAATTCTTATCAACTCACTCAGGTACCACATCACCAACCAGCTGAGTAGCAAGAGTGATGTTTATAGCTTTGGGGTGGTCATTTTGGAGCTGGTCACCGGGCAACCTCCAATCAAAACCAGCGCAGATAATGCACACGTCTCATTTTGGGTCCGCCAACGGCTTGCACGAGGAGACGTAGATGACGTTGTCGACCCAAGGCTGCACCGGGAGTACGATGTGAATTCTGTATGGAAGTGCATCGATGCTGCACTAGGATGCTTGTCGCGACAACCCCAAGCAAGGCCGGCCATGGGGAGCGTTGTTGCCCAGCTGAAGAGCAGCTTGGAACTAGAGAACCTCCGGATTAAGAACGGTGACTCCGTCGCTAGCAGCCAGACGATATTCACGTCGACCTACTGATGTAATCCGGATTATTGCCCTCTGAAATGTAGAACTATCGCCGGCTTGTTAGTTACCTCAATCCTTGAATATGAATTGTTTAGATTATTTCCTCTAAGAAAAGAAAGATACGATGTAAGGATTGTTACCTTCTAAATAAATAAGTCAAGGAATTGTTTAGATTATTCTTTAAATTGCGGATCTTGGTATCAACTGAAATATTATGGCAGAGAAAAAAAATATTTCAGTTTGACGCAAAATTATGTTGTCGAAATAATATCAAACTAATATTTAATTCAAATATATTCATTAGAAATCATATATTTGCAGAGAACGCTTAGCTGTTCACGACCTGATGAATAAGTACAACGATGATGAGTTAGTTCATGGCCACCTACCATTCCCAATTGCCAATCCCTGATCGCTCATATCCTAAACAGTCAAGTTGAAGTTTTAAATGATTCTCGATGAAGCAAATTTGGGGAAGTTTGATCAATTCAAAGGTTCCTGCTGTGATGAGCCCAGATTTTGGTTAAACCGGAAGGACTTATACCTTATACGGCGACGACTTGACTTTGTTTTGTGGTAAGTAACGCGAAGTGCCAAGTCAACTCCGTGCAAATCTACGTGTGCTCGTACGTCCGCCGGGATACAGAAGCGCTCTTGCTGTCGTTGATGAGATTTACAGTCTGCGGCAGGACGGCGAACACAGAAGAAAAGCAGGTCGACTGGCCTTGCACGCGCCTGACGTGCGTTGGTGCGTGCGAACGTTGTATCTTGGTCGGAGTAGGAAATGATATCAAAGGAAATATTTCAATTTGCCCCCTGCCATTTTTCATATCTCTAACAAAGCGCCCAAATGATTGACATCGAAGTCAACCGCGTTTATATACGTCATTGAGCGAGTGGAAATAAAAAAAATTTAATTGTTGCCGCATTCATTATTTATTTTTCAATTTTCAAATCCCTCTCAAAACTTTTGATTATTCTTTAAAGTAAAATTTAACTTCGATAAATTAGATCAGCCAAATCAAATTTTATTTTGTTCAAAACTTGACTTGATTTATTCATTTAATCATATATATTTAGAGAGCGTGAGCATGCATAAATATCTCTGTTCTCCGAGTTCATATCACTTATGTATTATATTTTAATCTTTAAATTTAAGAGGATCGGACAATAAATACTGAAGGTACTAACGGATTAATTGTGTAGGATTATATATACAATAGATAATGAAAGTGCTAACGGATTAATTGTGTAGGATTATATATAATCCTACACAACTAATC
>JBAMHZ010431435.1:0-10783 GCA_037177395.1 Alpinia galanga | reverse complement strand
TCGTCAAAAAGCTCAAGTTTCCTGCCCGACGAGTATCGGGTGCGCAGTTGAGAACGCACGGCGCTGTTCTTCGCACGTGAGTTATTCGGATGCCTGTTATTTGGCTTAATTTCGACCGTAATTAAATTAATTTGGATCAAAATGCAATTGAAATTTAACTACGTTTTAATACTCAATCGCTGAATTCACCTCTGATATCAAATTTACTACGTTTTAATTAATGATCAATAACATTTACATCGCTCTAAAGTTCAGAAATTAATTTATAATTTCATAACACAATCGATGTTGAAGGAATTGACCGTCAACAGCCACAGCTATACGCAGTCGTAAGTGGCGGCGATGTCCCATTGAATCTATGCGAATCTGTGCCCTAAATTCAATCAAGTCACCTGTATCATCTCTCTCACCGTGATTGAGCATCTGCACTCCTCTTAATCTCTCTCACCGTGATTGAGCATCTGCACTCCTCTTATTGTGATTGATGTGATCAGGCACCTACGTTCCTCTCTCTCACCGTCATCACTATACACATACAAAAATATATATAAATATTATTTTACATAATTTATTTGTATATATCTTTATTATTCACCATTGAATCTTTTTTGATTCAAAAATTAAATTACAGTGATAACAAGATAAATAATAAAGATGGATAAAAATGCTCACGAATAGCCACGATTTTACTCATTTCCAGCCGAATTTTAACTAAAATTCGACCGAAATTCCTTCAACCCTGACCTCCTAAAATTTACTGGTCTTACTGGATTATAATTTAGCTTTGACAACGATAAATTTTAATAATAATAATAACGACAACAAACAGTGGCACTCACAGGACGCAAAGGCTAACATTTCTCATATGAAATAAAGACAATAAATATGAAAATCGTCCAAATGAGAAAATCCCCTACTTGAATTTCGAAATAAAATTGTAGTAAAATAATTATTCACTGTTTGCTCGAATGGTTATTATTCATTATTGTATTTTCTTATGCATTGCAGTATTTCTGTATAATTTAAAAAAAAACAACCTTAAAAAAAACCATCACAAAATACTCAATTAAACAATTCATATAATTAAATTACTGGACTAATAGTACCCCTAATAACAAATAAACACATTATTTGAGAAAAAAGGGGGGAAAACTTAATTAGCATACTACAAGTAAATATATTATAAATAAGAAACTTTCATCAATGCAAAATCTAAAAGAAGAATCGGATCACATTAAATTTATTATACACGGTCTTATTTTGTATTATAAGGGATTTTTATGTGACTCAAATCCTTGTATTACATAATAATAATTTTATCATTGCATCAAAACTCCCATCAGTTGAAAATTGATGAACAAAAGAAGTGAATGTGGGAATTTTTCTCACCTTCTTCTAGCTAGCTGAAGTCTTGACTAAGATGGAAAATTGTTACAAAAGTATGCATTAGCATTTCAGGGAATGTTGCAGAATTATGGGGAGAAAAACATCTCAGCATTCTATCTGCTCCGCGATACGAAGAATTCATAGTCCGGATGCCGATTCACAGAACGACAGTCACCCTTTGAAACTACGGTGTGCGACATCGCTGCTGCGGTTTCCCTCAGTGCCCTCAACCTCTCTTTTACCAGCTCTGAGGTACTGAGATCAGTACACAGAACATTTGAACCCATGTTCCCTGGTCGAAACCAATTCTCACCCTGCAATGCAAATGCAGTTTATCTTTTCCAAATGAACAACTTATCTAATTATCGTCGTCTGTAAACTTTTGGAAAAGTTCGTAAAGATCGAAGTATGAACATAGAGCAGATGTACCTTATCATTGTATGCCTGGAGACCTACAACCGGAGAAACTAGAGTGTCACAAGCACCAGGAGCATCTGCTGGATTACCACGACGACTGATATTTCCCAAAGAATGATAAGTCAGAAAGGCGGCACGAAGATTACCAATAGGTATACGATATATGGGATACCATGCAACACAATACCTGAAAGGAAAAAAAGAAAAACAAACATCTGAATATCTATCTATACTCAACAGAACCTCAAATGAAATGTAGAAGAAAACAATATTGTTATGGACAGACCAAGATGCAGGATGAAGATCTTGCAGTTCAGTAGATTCCAAAACTGATGGATTTCCAAATATACATCCATCGGAAGATGTATCACCAGCCATTAGTTCGTTGGTCCTGTATCGAGGAAAAGAAGAATATCAGGAAAGAGTCGCCAAATCTAGCACATACAATGCAAGAGTAAAATGAGGGAACCAACGATCTGGACATGCTTTATGTTTTACCATAGGTTATAGTTTGCTTCCATTAGTTCACACTCTTTCCCCTATCAACTCGAGTTTTGATGTTTTTTCTGTTAACAAAGCCTACTCTTATTCTTATCGAATATAAAGAGTAATTCAGATTAAATAAACCGATCTATCCAATGCTCAACGGTTCACAATGCACTGTATCTATGATGTTTAACTAGGTTACCTCCTCTGAGGCTTAAAAATTCAAGCACACATATATTAGTAATGTAATATCTTCTAGCTAGTATTGAACCACAAGCACATACAGTGTTTTTGCTTGTTTTTCTTGCCTCCATGCTTCTTACTATGTACAAGCTGTTGCTACTTTTTTATATATCTTGGGGGGAATGTCTTCATTCTTCCATTTCTCCTTTTTGAAAATACAGACATCTAAGACTTGAAACGATGAAGAATAGGGATGAGAAGACATCATCATTCGACAATATTCAGTAAGAACTACATACATGTCCACCTTTGTTGCCTAATAATGTGTATGTGCTATTGAGTAGTCTAATGTCGTGGAGCTGCATATTGCTCATGGTCATCCTTCTTTTGAGTTTTTTTTCTTCTCACGAGCAGGAAAAAAGAAATCAGCGACTACGAGCATGTCAAAGTATCAATGAGAAAAAAATATTGTTCCCTACATTTTTAAAATGTTGGATTTTGCTGCCAAAGAACATTTTTTTCAGTTTACATGAAACAACTATTAATCAATTACAAAAACAGGACAGAAGGAAACTTAGATGATCTAAAATTAAAATGAATTGGTAGTTAGTAATCTTGAAATAGGATAAAAACTTGTATGGTATATGCACTCCATATGTCCTATCACATACCATCTACCAAACATTATGACGTTAAAAAAAATGTCATACATTTTATATGTATATAAATTTCGCGTCTGTATACGAGCTTAGCGAAAGTTTAAATGCCCATCAAAACATGATGTTAGGAAACTACATATTTTTTCGAGCATATTTAAGAAAAGAGAAACATTTGCAGGAATTTTTCAAAAAGCAGCAATTCCTTAACAAGAAAGATAAAAAGATCAATTGAAGTATAACGAAAGAGAAAAATGACTCACTTGTCAAATAATGGTTGGCGCCTAGGGGGTAGGTCAGATTCAAAGTACTCAAAAATGAGATCTGCCTGATTGACAGCAGTGTTTTTATCAGATAAATCTTCCTCTTCAGAAGAGAATTCTGACAAGCATACATCTGCATTCTTGCAGGAGTTTTGCAGCATCGATGTCAAGATTGAATCAGAATCCAAAGATTTTGAAGATTTCTCTATCTTATCCACCTGAGAATTCAGATTGCAATTTCTTCTACTAACAGTCATCCCAAATAGTTGCACAGCAGAGAGATATGGCACAAAATAGGCAGTGAACTCCAAATAGCCATTGGGCAGCTTTCTTGAATCGCAAAATTCATGTCCATTCACTTCCAACCCAAAGCAACCAGGTTCTTCATACCATTTCCAAATGTTCTTCAAGGAGATATTCCGGCCTTCTGTTTGTTCAATAGTTGGAGAGGCAGAAAAAAGAAATTTCTCAAAATCAGCAATTGGACAGCCAATCATCAATTGAGCATATTCCACTACTCTTTGCTGTTTGCATACATTATTAAGAGCTATCATTATCTTGTCAATATCTGCTGAAGCTCTCGTCACAGCTGGTATTCTATTCTGTGTTGAAGTACTAACGCTGTTCAAATTGTTTGATTCTTTGTAACTTCCAAAACGAGGCTTTATGAATTCATGACCTTCAATACCTACAACCGAACCTAGTGTGTCCTCAGAGTTCATTTTGATATCACTTACTGAAATAGTTTCAATCTTCCCCTGACCAAGCTGATTTGTTGTGGTTGGAATATAGCTAAGTTTATTGTGACATAAAATTTCCTCTGTAAGAACAGGAACTCTCTCCTCCAGTTCATTATCAGTCAGCTTAGAAACACATCTTCCAGATAGCTCATTGCCAGCTGATTTTGCTCCAGTTTTACTTTGGATATTAAGTTGGATGGGTAGTGGATTCTGCAAACCTTCTCTTTGCTCAATATGAAGCTTCACACTATTTGGCACATCAGTTTTAGCAGTGTAAGTTACACTCCAATTGTTATGCTCTGCTTGTTTGGCAAGTGAACACATAGAACCAGTGACAGAGTTTCCAACTGTAGACTTAGGGATAGTTACACCAGTCTTGGATTCTCTAGAGATGATTTGGCTTGGCTCTATTTTGGAATTTCCACCTGAACAAGGGGTTATTCCGCTTTTCTTTTTCTTTGGCCCAACAAATTTACTATCTTTTGATTTCATATTGTCATCCTTCATTGTAAGCTCACTGTGTGAAGATGAAACATTGACCCTATTAGGTTTAGAACATTCATCTCCAAATTTTTGGAGCTTTGGCCAAATGGAGTAATTGTTATCTTTCTCCATGTTACTATGTATATTTGCATTAATGGGCATATTTTCCCCATTCAAAGCTCCATTATCCATCCTTCTTCTAGCCCTTCTTCTTCTTTTTCCAGAAATAACAACATGGAAACCGTCGCTGCTGTCATCCTGGCTGATGTAATCTGATCTTGCATTACCGCAGCAAGGATCAAGGACATCATTTGAAAAACATGCAGCATAGCTATGAGAATCCTTTGGTACTTCTGAAGAGCTTGGTCCAGTTTCATCCTTAACCGGTAACTCTATTACAGTACCATCACTAGTGTTCTCACCCATGTTACTGTTCCACAGTTGGAAAGTATTGTCCATGGGAGCCCTGGTACTGCTTTCTTTACAATTTTCTCCTCCATTTCCCCCATCAAAAGAAAATGGTACTACTGATGCATTTTTAAAATTGCCAGATGAATGAAGCCAAGTGGTAGTGGTGCAGTGCAAATCATCACTAGATCTTTCAGAAGATGGTACTGTTTCAAAATCATTGATCGCATCACTGTATGATGTAAACAAGAGCAAATTTGGACAGTGAACAAACTCATTAGTACTTGTACTATCATCCTTGTCCAACAAACTAACGGCTACCTCATCTGACAAATTACTATCTGGGATATGTTTGTCTGAAGAGCAAAGTGAACTGGGGGCAGATGTCTCAAAAGTAGAGGCCATATGCATCTTTGCATTGCATTGAACATTTGACTTATTGGAATCTTTTGTAGATGTGACTCGTTTACGTTGCTTCCCCTTCTTCTTGTTTTTCTTTCTTGATTTTCTTTTAACTTTATTCTCCACCTTTGGAAAGAGACCGACCAAAAAATCTGAACTAACTACATTTGTGTTATCAGAGATGGACATGGAAGAGTTACCTGAGGTACTTGATACAAAACTGGACAATTTTTTCTTGCCTTGTCCTGAACGACTTGCCTCACTACCAATACCAGATGAACTGGACCTTTGAAAGTCTGTATCTTGGTTAATCACAGAAAGTATCGGAGATGATGTATCAGGACTAACCATATTAGCAGGCAAACAAGATTCAGTAAGCTTTTCATCAGCAGGAGTGTCTGCCAAAATAAAAGAATAATTTGACCCATTCGCCAATGCATCAGTATCAACAAAGATGACAGTGATTGGAGGAAACCTGACAAATAAAAAATAGTTATAGTGTGAAAATAGAATTAAAAAAAAGAGTCCAGTGTAGGAAGCCCTGCCAATGCGGGATCCAAAAAAGGATCTATTATACACAGCTTTATCCTGCCTTAAACAAGAGACTAATTTTATAACTCGAACCTGTGACCTCTAGGTCGTACAATAGCAACTTTATCATTACATCAAGACTCCCCTTCAGTGTGAAAATAGAATGAAAAAGTGAAAAATTAGAATTAGAACAGTCCAGCACAAAATGTTAAAAATGTACTTGGCCAAAACAGCAAGTATAGACACAAGATAACAAACAAATAAAAGAAAGTCACAGTATCAAAATAAAAGGACAAAAAAAAGCAAAATTACATTTAGCACAGTCCAGCACAGACTTTTAAAAGCTTATTTAGCCAAAACAGGAAGAATAGATCTAATCCACTAAGATAAACCAACTCCAAATTGCTCAAACAGCAAGCTGTGTTCAAGATTGAACACATACATTCACAATAACTAGGCAGTCACTTCTAGGTGTCTGAGCAAACTCAATGCTAATATTGCACCTGTTAGACCAAATGCCTAACCTGCTAGACCACGCCTACACTTTCCTTTTCTTTCTGGAGGAGCACGACCCACACCAAAATATATCATTGCAAAAGTAATGTAGCAAACAACAGTAGCAGTACAAAAAGGATAAATGAAGGAAGATAGACAATAGGTTATGTGTTCTAAAATTAGGGGGAAATAATGTTTAAATTGTGAGTTTTAAATTAGGAAGTTCAACTTTTTTGAGTTTCAAAAATCTTTTTAACGTTATTATCATGTTTACTGGGCATTATAAACTAGATAAAATTTAATCTAACCTTAGAATGTCTTTCCTTTGTTTTGTAAAAAGGGTTCTTGATCCCCACACTTTTTGATTTAATAAAAAATAAGTTTTTTCATAAATTGTTCACGATCTTTGTTCATGAACATTAACATACCGAATTCAGTAGTATTCAAGCTTTTTGTTTTATATATATATATTTTTGATATTGAATGAATATAAACAAACTTTTACCAAACACTGAACTTGTTCACAAAGTGCAGTTCACGTACAGCTCTATTAGAGCCAAATCTTGATTCGATACTCAAATGTCATCCAACCTCTCCTCTCAAAAACCATCTTCATCACAATAACAACCCCAAGCCACAGTATCCATGTATCCACTCAAGCACTGACAATAATAAAGAAGGACAATCACTTCAAGGCTTGCCTCATTTACATGCACCAGGCTTGATTTGCATCTCACACCAATTTCATACATGATAAAGTTGGTGAAGCAATAATTCATAATGCTTGAAAATCATGACCAAAGAAAGATACTAAAAGCTGATCTAGAGTTGACTTCTCCTTGGTCATCCAAATTTACCAATTTAAAATTTTAAATTTTTAAGTTAAAAGTTTGTTATATTGTGTTTTCCAAGGTATTGTAAAATACAAAAAAAAATAACTCAAGCTTACAAAAATTAGTCTTAAAAGGGGTTTTCAATGCCTCATATAAAGCACTCTAGGGTTTAATAAAAATTTCTCCTCTTAGTGAGTTTTTTATTCTTACCTAGGATCATTTTAACCTCTACATGAGATAGTTATCCTTAAGTTGTATCATCGACTAATCACCTAGCTACTAGCATAGAGGTACTATCATTAAACAACAATAATTCCCTTCCAAAAAAGAATACCCATCTGTCAAAAAGATAATGTTGCATGCAACCTCCATGTATATCAAGAACATATCACATTAGCCGCCACAAGTGTGGTGCAATGGTAAAGCACTTAAAGGAACATATTCTAGAGATTGATCTCTAAGTGTGCATAAGTTATGCTCTGAATTTAGTAGGCAGACGAATCAGGAGAGATCATCTACTTTCAAAATTAATCGGGCAAACTCTAGACACCTGGATTATAAATAAAATAAATAAATAAATATCACAATAGACTACACTGGTGAGTTGCAGGATCGACTCATTGGGAGGTTGGAGTATGAGGCCATAGCCACTACATCTTCAATGGACGAAGGAATGCTAGCACGAGCCATGGCCGACAGAATAAATTGGGGGTGTCTCGCTGCCTCTGTAGTTTCGTTTGGATTAGTGATTGAGTATCTATGAATAGGTTGAGTGTTGGTATTTAATAAATACAAGTACATGTATACTGGTGTAGGACATTTGCTCGGATTTGACATTTCATCAGAAAGGAGTAGCTATCTTGTGGCCATCATTGTACTTTTGCTCACTTATATATATATTTAACTTTTATAAAAAAAAAACATAATAATCTTATATGCTTTAGGAATCTTCATGAGCACACCAATTTAAGCATGGTATATAAAAGACCAATGAATAAAAATAGTATTTGATACATTTACTTGCATTTAGTTATTACCTAATAAATATATAACTATCATATGTTTTAACACTAAATAACTATCTGTACTATCTTACTAGTACATCCTCATATATTATCATTATTAACAATATAATAGTCTATCATATAATCGTTATTATATTTTTACTAATTATATCATGACCCTTTATTTAGTTTATATTTATAATAAGTCATCCTTAATATTATTACTTTATATTGAGTTATTACAAATATTATTATGGATTCACTTAACAGATTTTGTTTGTCTTCGTTAGTACTCCCCAATCTTGATAGATTCCAAACTCTATCAAAATTGTGGTCGAGAATCTCCATCTCCTTTACTAGCAATTGTCCAGCTTTGAGGTCCAGCTTAAAGCCCTTTGTTATCGCCTTTGTATGCTAGGGCTTAAGTAGTCACCAACACTTTAAGTTTCTGAGACAAATAAACAAATTCATTTGAAATTTGTTAAAATGATCCATTTTGGCTTTATGTGATTTGTAACTTTTTGACAAACTTCTAAGCAATTTTTATAGGTGTAATTTCTCAGCAAAACAATGTATCATGCTTGGTCAATTTTGATAAAAAGGGCAACCCGATGCACGAAGCTCCCGCTATGTGGAATCCTAGGAAAGGGTCTATTGTACACAGTCTTACCTTGCTTTTACAAGAAGCTATTTCCAAGACTTCAAGTTGTGACCTCTAAGTCACAAGACAACAACTTTACCATTGCGCAAAGGCTCCCCTTCAAGTTTCTAGAACATACATATATAGTGGTGTGGATGCGACGAAATTCCCTACAATCCCATCAAGTTTCTAGAACTTTTGTCATAAAAGAAGATTCTTTTGTTGTTCGAGCACTTTCATTTTGGTTAAGATCTAACAATGTGGTTCTTGCCTCTTGGCTCAAGAACAACTGTAGTAGGGAGATTTAAACATGAACAAAATCAAAATTTTCTATGATTTTTTTAATCATCTTTGGTTATTAGTTGCAAGTTGTAGGAACAATGGCGTGTTCTTATATGAGATAGGTTTATTATATCCTAATAGATGGCTATTAAAGGCTCCTCAACTTGTCCATTTTATTGCCATGAAGTAGAAGAATCCATGGATTTTTCCAAATCATAGGAGCCATAATCAAATGCCCTATGTTGTCTGGACCCCTATGGATATAAAATCGGGTAAATTTCAACACACAGAAATTGGATACTTTCCTACATATGCATATTGAAAGGTTTATATCGTCACATACACCCTCATATGGATATTACATTACATATTCTTTGGGGATAATAAATCATAAATAAGATGGCTAGTGTAGTTAATTTTGGATTTAATGAACAGAGTAAAATTCAAAAAGTCAGGAAGGAAAGAATCCCTTGGCTATAAATCATTTGGAAGTGTAAAGGAATTTTATTCTACAACTTGACATAAAACTTAATTGAAAAAGCTTGGACGGTTAAGGCACTTTCCCAATTAAAGGGAGAATAAGTTTTTGAATTTTTATAAACTTGTTAGATTTTCATATTATTTAATTATTATATTGTCGTCGTTGTCTCACCAAATCCTATTGGTCCCAAACTTTTTATCCTTTAACGAGCTATAAGTGATGTCCTATCATTAATAATGCTTAGTAACTTTTTATATGTACAATGTCAATCTTTAATATTATAAAAAATCTTGAAAATGGCACATAGTAATATGATGCATGTTAATTATTAAAACATATATTTCTTTGCTATATATACATGGAAAAGTTTTAAAGGAAGCATTTGCCTCTCCTACCACAGCTTTGTCTCCCCCACCATTCAAGGAATGAGACTTTTGCTAGGCTTAGGCTGGATGAAGTGCTTGGTGAAGAA
This sequence comes from Alpinia galanga, assembly GCA_037177395.1. NCBI lineage: Eukaryota > Viridiplantae > Streptophyta > Magnoliopsida > Zingiberales > Zingiberaceae > Alpinia > Alpinia galanga. The sequence continues at coordinate 621 of JBAMHZ010431435.1, read as the reverse complement.
TGCCTTGATGTACCTTGAAGGCTTAGGCTGGACAAATGCCTGGTGAAGAATGTCTCGATGTGCTTTGCCAATGAGAGCAGGTGGTAGAAGAACATTGTGGTGTGAATCATGCCAAATATGCAAGCATCCCAGCCACAAGGGAAGTGCGAGATAAGGACTTGATAAAAGAGTCGCAGAGGAATAATGACAAGTCGATCAATTGAGTGCATGGCAAATGCATGCACGTATAAATTTCATATTTAAATAATCTTTAATTCATCAACAAAATATATAAAGATATGATATCATTTTTATTGGATAGAACACTTTTAAAGTAGATTTTACATGTCACTATATCTTTCATTGTGAAGGGGAGCCTTGGTGTAATGATAAAGTTGCTGCTTTGTGACCGAGAGGTCAAAGGTTCAAATCCTAAAAACGGCCTCTTGCAAAAAAAAAAAAAGGTAAGGCTGCGTACAATAGATCCTTCTCCGGGACCCCGCATGGCGGGAGCTTCGTGCACTGGACTGCCCTTTTTTTTTTTTGAGAGAAACTAAGAAGGATGAGAATCATCAACTCATTACATAATAGAATATTTTATTGATGTCAAGATACAATATATAGTTTGAATAAACACGACTT
>JBAMHZ010431425.1:0-10783 GCA_037177395.1 Alpinia galanga | reverse complement strand
CAAGACTACACACTTGGACTTACACCTACCAAAATTATACACTTTGACTTTTAGACTGCCGAGATAACACACTTGGACTTACATTTTTCAAGACTACACCCTTGATCTTTTTTTTTGCCAAGTCGCAACTTGGACTTTCCTTTGCCAACCTATGTTGGACTTTCCTTGACAAGTTACAACTTGGACTTTCCCTTGCCAAGACTCCGCCCTTGGACTTCCCTTTTCTAACACCATGTTGGACTTTTCATGTCAAGCCTCTATGCTTGGACTTCTTCAATTGCCAAGTCAAACTTGGACTTTTCACCATGACACATATGGTTAAACCATATTGTCAAACATGTTGACTAACCTCATGTTGTCAAATATAAGTTGTCAAACATCAAAACTCAACTCGAGCTCAACTCAAGTACAGTCAATCATGACCTAGGCCGATTGCACCAACTGTCATGCTCTTGGACTTCCCTTGCTAAGTTACACTTAGACTTTCCCTTACCAAGTCTCCATACTTTGACTTTTCCATGCCAAGTCTTCATACTTGGACTTTTCCTTGCTAAGTCTCCATAATTAGACTTTTCTTTGCCAAGTCTCCATACTGATCTTTCCTTTGCCAAGTCTCCACACTTGGACTTTCTTTACCAAGTCTCCACACTTGGACTTTCCTTTGCCAAGTCTCCATATTTGGACTTTTCCTTGTTAAGTCTCCATGCTTGGACTTTCCTTTGCCAAGTCTCCATGCTTGAACTTTTCACTGGTGTCCATCACCAGTTGACTGCCCAGTCGACTAAACGAGCTTCTGTGCTAGGAATACAGTTGACCAGTCGACTGTCAAAAACCAGTAGATTGCCAAAGACCAGTCAACTCAGTCTAACTTCCCGAGTGCTACACACTCGAGATCAGTCGACTGGTGTCCATCACCAGTCGACTAGTAACCTCAAATCAGAGGTTTATACTCTAAGTGTGATCCCTTCACACTTGTGACTCCTCTTAGACTAGACCTCAATCTTCAAACCACTTCCATCAGGCTCACGCCTCCATATGCTAGCCTTCAAGTGCTTCCATCGACCTAGTCTTGCTAAGTGCCAAGAGTTCATGCCTCCGGGACTTCCCCTTAGCCTTGACCTCAGCCTTCTAGTCACTTCTCTCAGCCTCACACCTCAATAATGCCCCGAGCCCATGCTCGTCATCCTTTGTATTAACTTTTTAGTACTTCCATCGGCCTAGTCTTGCTAAGTGCCAACAGCCACACTCTTGGACTTTCCCTTGTTAACCCATATCAGACTTTCCTTTACCAAGTATCTATACTTGGACTTCTCTAATTGTCAAATCAATATACTTGGACTTTCCACTATAACACATATGGTCAAACCATATTGTTAACACAAGATGTCAAACATCAAAAGTTAACTTGAGCTCAACTCGAGTATGATCAATTATGACCTGAGCCGATTGCACCAATAATCACCATACTTGGACTTCTCCATCACTCAGTCTCTATACTTAAACTTTTCTTTGCCAAGTCGCCATACTTGGACTTTTCCTTGCTAAGTCTCTATACTTGGACTTTCGATCACCAAGTATTCGGTCTTCTATGATCCACTTGGATTTTCTCACTTGTCAAGCATTCAGTCAATCTTGACATTACTAATAATCTCCTTTTTCTCACACAACCTTAGAGTCTTATACTATTTTTTACATCATATTGTCAAACATCAAAACTTAACTTAAGTTTATTTTTGAGTTTGGTCAATATTAACCTTAGGCCGATTGCACCAACAAGTGATGGCAAAGCAGAGATAATTGCTTGTACAAGTAAATATAATTAAGATTTTATCAATTGAAAAATTTTCAGGAGGAGGAGATAGATTTTTTGTTTGATTTATATAATTAAATAAAGAAAAATAATCTATGAATCTTAAATTCGCCTAACGTCTGCCTATTAGGTAAAAAAAAAAATAATTTCTTTTTTTAAGGAGTAAACAAACGAAAAATTTCTACGGTGAAAATCTATTTTTATTTTTTCCCTCCCTAATAAAAAAGGATTAGAACTTCACATATTTAAATTTATATTTATTCAGATAATAAAACATGAATAAAATAACAAGATAATTTGAGATTTTTTTAAAATAAAGAGGTGCTTTTATCGATTATTTATGAAATTAGATTCAAAACGGTGAAATCCATTTTTAAAAATTGCACAATGATTCTTAGAATATAACAGTATCGGTATTCCGATTCATTTGCAAATCGAACTGGCCCGTTATATTCTCCGTAACGCTGTTTCTATAAACTTAGGGTTCGAGCTCGCAATTGGTCTTCCTTTCTTTCTGACCAAATCCCCACGCGATCCTCAACTTCAGACTCGCAGAGACGCGGCAAGCGATGCCGAATGCTCCGCTTCCCCCTCTTCGACTGGATGATTGCTTTTCTTAGTTCTCGGTACCGTGATGAGGGATTTGTCTCAGAAGGATCTCGCCGTGTTTGACTTCAGCGCGGAGGAGGAGGCCGTGGAGGCGGCGGTCGAGAGGTACACAGCGAAGTTTCACTCCAGATTGAGATCCAAGATGGACGATGAGGTTGACAAGTACCGCTATCTGCAGGCCTGTAAGCACCACATCCGCTTACCTCTTTTTTTTTTAAATTTAAAAATTAGATATCTCGTTTGAGTTTCCGTTGTTTATCCCTAGAACAACGGTTAATTGATGGCGAAATTTGCTCATGAGGAATTTTCACAGAATGGTTTTTGTGGTACTGACTTAGTTTTCGCTTGCTGAAAGTCTTGGAATGACGTTCTCGATGATATAATGCACGTTTTAGACTTTGCACTGACCCTATGAAAAACTAAGTAAACTGGCTGAGTTGGCTTTATTTGGATATAGTTTGTTTAATTTAGATTTTATTGGCATATGCTGTCTGCCTATTATGGTTATCATTTATTGTATATTTGGTACCATTTAAATATTTTCAGGGTGAATTAAATGTCAAACTAGTTGTTACTATTAGTCTGTCCAATAATATAATTAGGTTGTTATTTTTCTATGTCCGAAAACTTCATGCCTATTTTTAAATTTCTCTCTGTTAGTTTTATCTTCAGAATCAACATATAAATGGATCTGCTACATGATCTGTTAAGCCAAATGTGGTTAATACTTAATTGCCTTAAAAACACCTTGTTGTTCATATCCCGTAAGAATGAAGTGTACCCTTGATGATTTGGTTGTTCCTCGTTCAGAATGATTTCTGTATGCACTATAGACAGTTAACTTTTTGGTTCGTTATTGCCTATTCCCATTGGCAGTCAGGCATTATGTGTGAGTTACCTCTCGAGATAGCTGAAGGCCCATTTGAGATTCTCAATTGAACCCACTATTCATTCTGCAAATAAGAGCTGAAAAAGGGATATATTTTCCACTTTAATTTAAGTGACATATACTTAAAAGAGTTCAAAGCTGTTTGAAATTAGCTATATGGATTATTTATCTTTTCTACCTTGTACAATTTTATCTTTTAGTAGGATTATATTTACTTAAATCAAGAGTATTAATATTGTTATCTATACCATAGCTTTAGCAGATGAGCCATTTCAGTTAACATACAAAAGGGAAGCTGTTTGTATGTATACAAATTAAAAAAACTTATGGAAAAATTTGAATTCAAATGAATTCTGCAATGTTTAAATGAATAAATTAATCTAAGCAATCAATCAACAAACACAATGGTAAAAGCAATGCAAACACTTTAATTTATAGTGGTTTAATCCTCAATGGCCTACTCCATTTCCATACTCATTCACATATTTTTTTATGATAAAAAATTATGATGTATAGAACCCATGTGGCTCAATCCTTTCTGAAAAGGCCATATTCTTGAAGCAGGTAACACTAGATAGTAAAGGGCTCATGCTCTTTCTAGGGGTACTTGCAAATTAGAACTCATCAAATAAAATGAATAATCACAAATTAAGTAAAGCAACAATAGTTAAATATCAGTGGAGTAAAAATTCACTTGTAGAATTTGTTTCTAGACTCCTTTGATCACCCTCAATTTTTTAAGGATAGTTTTCTATGGTGTGAATGGAGACAAAGGCACACTGACTAAATTAATCAAGATAATAACCAACCATGAATATTTGAATCAACTCAAAAGCTTTCATTAAAGAGATTAAATCAAATGCTGTAACAGACTAAATTCTGAAAAAAGTTCTGCAGAAGCTTTCAAAATTTGAGCCTTGAAGATAAGATTAAACTCAAATTCATGAATTAACATTAGAAATATATTAACTTTTAGATCTTCAGTTAATGTTAGAGATAATATTGAATTTGAATTGTGCAATTAATGTCGGAGAGTTGGTGGAATTTAAATGATGTTAGAGAAGAATTATAATTGAAGAAGAGCCTTTGCGCAACGGTAAAATTCTTGCAATGTGACCTGGAGGTCATGGGTCGAGTCGTAGAAACAACCTCTTACAAAGCAGAGTATGGTTGCATACAATAAATCCTTGTTTGGAACTCTGCACCGGCGAGAGCTTCGTACACCGGACTGTCCTTTTTTAGGGAAGATTTATAATTAAAAAAAAGTATTACCATAATTATATGTTGATTTGAATATTGAATAATTTTGTATTACATCACAAGAGAGTAAAATAAATTTAGTAGAATAAAAATTGGAACAAAGAATCGAAATCTTACAAGCAAAGTCAAATTTCAAGTTTGACTAAACACAATTAAATAAATCTAGTATTTGGATTAATGATAAAATTATGGTATTATATTTTAGATTGAAATGTTTAATTAATTCAAAACTTAAGATGCTTGTTTAAAATTTGTTAAAGTTGGTTAGAATTTTGATATAAGAACATCAGTAAGACAATAAGCAACTTAAGATAAATAATTCATTAAAATTTTATAAGTAGTTTACTTAAGCAAATTTCTTTTTGTTGGGGGCTTTGATAAATGCTCAATTTATTTGCACTTAATTCGATTAATTCATGCAATGATATAACTATTAAACAAACAAACAAACAAACAAAAATATTCAGTTAGTTTTCCTTAAAATTGTTATACGAAACCTTGGGCCAACATTATATGCCTTTGGCTCAAGCAAGAACTTAAAAGTGAATGCTACGATAATGATCTATTGTGTGGATGGCATTATGCTCACTTAAGGTCTATTCTGATGGATGAACCTTTACAACTAGGTATAATAAATGTTTATGGTATGCACGAATTGGTTGTGAAGGGTAGTAATCTATCATTTGGAGATGTTGATATAGAGAGTTAATGAGAAATGTTCCTTTTGAAGTTGGTTCTATTCTTGGTGACCACTTGAACTAGGTCTATTTTCTCACACTGAACTATCCATCGAGGTTTATATGTATCTGTAGTGATGTTGCGCACATGTATTAATTGATTAAAAAATATCATCTATGAAATACTAAATAAGTAAATTGATGATTCTACCAGCTATGGCATAGGATTTTGAGTTGTGTCAGTTAATACGGTCGGAATGGTAAATTTCGGCCATCGATCGGCACGACACAGGCTTGTGAGGTTTGCAGTGACCTTGCCTCTACCTTGTGTGGTCACAGAGGCAGCCACGACCCTCCGTGACCTCACGGTGATCTCTGTGAGGTTGCAAAAGTAGCCACGACCCTCTGCGACCTCTTTCCGAGGTTGTGAAAGCACTTGCGATCCTTTGTGATATTGCGGTAGCCCCTGTGAGGTTGTGGAGGAAATTGCGGACCTTGTGACGGCTCCATGAACTTGTGAGGTGTCATGAATTTCATGCAATTTTTTTTTTCATTTTTAAATTTGTTAAACAATATTTTTTTCCTATCCTATTCTTTTATATATTTTAATTTTTTTTTTCCTTCATTAATTATTTTCCTTCATCGTTATTATGTTCCTTCTACATTGTTAATTTTTTTCCTTCATCAGTCCTTGAGGGTAAACAGAGAGAAACAACTTTTCCTCTTTAAGGATAGTTAATTTTTCCCTCCTTCATCATCAACAAGATAAATAAAAAAAAGCTCTTAAAAGGTGGGTTAATTTTTTTCCCTTCATCTGATCATAAGGTAAACAGAGAAAAACCTCAAGGAATAGATTCTTAGGAAAAATAAAAAATTAAATTTAATATAATTTCTAATCTTATAAAATGTACTACTATGAATTAGATTATTGTATATATAAATTTAGTTTAATTTTAAACTGATTAAAATAAATCCAGTTTAAACCTACTTAATTCTTCTCTATAACAAATAAATATTAATAAAAATAAATTTTTAATCAATATATTTATATTTAAAAAGTACGAAAATCATATTGACACAACATGATGCTGTACTGAAAATGTATCATTTCGATTATGAATTGAAATTTCAACACGGCTTAAAATCTTAAACCTCACTACCTCCTTTATTGTTCCTATCTAGGTATTGAACATTAGTGTGTGTCAAACCATACTTTTCCTATTTCTTCTTAAATTATAATATAAATCTCAAATATATTCTACCTTTTCGAGATATGTATGTGGATTTGAGTTGGGTTGGGATGCAATGCTATGATTGTGGTGCTTTATCTCATTTTGCTTTGGAAGTAGATGTCCTTGGCTTCTTGCATGTATCTAGTATAACTAAATGCACTTGCAGAAGACCTTGTCTATAGCAGTTTCCTATGCTCTAGGACTTGGGCACAAGTACTTGTCACAAGCATCTAGGCGCCAAATACATCATTTTATCAAGTGAGAGCATGAGATCAAAAGAAATAAATGTTGGGACAAGGTCCAATGATCATTCGACGTTTAGTTTATTGGGTCAAATTTATTGTCTTCTAATGCTATACTTTAGACCACCTACCAAATAAGATTCCTCCGAGGATGGTTAAATTTGAGAACTTCGACAATGCAGGTATCTGAGAATAGAGATAAACAACTTTAATAAAAAGATAATTTATTAGAGTTATGAGAAGCTAGGAGGGAATAGGTATTTTGGTTAGCTAGGCAAGCGTGTGGCTAGGAGGGGCTTGATTAGAAGTGGGAAAGATGTTTTTATTTAAATTGCTAAAATAACAATTGACACATTCTCTAGCCGTTCATGTTGTGTATTGATCATTGGCTTGGATTAATAGGTTCTTGTCTTAGTGACTAGGGTTGCATTGATTGGTATATATAGCCCATCCATGAACCATATCATACTGTATCCAATTAGGGCCATGTACCTTTTCGTGCTCAAGCTAGTATGTTCTGTCCATATAGGGCAGCGTAGAACAGTATTTAAATCACTGTTTTTCTTAATATACAGGTAACAGGAACTGATGTTAGAATTCATGATAGAACTTATATATACATCTTCTACAGTATTTGAGCTAGTGATTTGGTTATTGGAAAAATGGATCCTGCATGATTCAGTTTAGGCATTTTTTCCAATGTAGGCAATATAGACAATGCTAGGCGACATCTGTCTATTGAGACACACATTTAGTGGAGGCTATACTTTCAGTTTTTACGAGGATCAAATTGCAGATAATTGAGAGTGAATCAGTTATTTCAGACACATTCCTTAATTTTAAGCTTTAACAGAAGATTCATTCTTTATGAAGTTGACATGGACAAATTGTTGTAGGTATATATTATCAAATAACCATCAAATTTTTTGTGTTGGATGACAACTTTGTATCTTTTTGTCAAAGTTTTTTTTCCTAGTCTGATTTTCTCCTTATTCTTGTTATTTGTGCAATCTAATGGAGTTGTGCTATCTTCTGATTTAGATACTTCAGGTTTGACTCTCAAGCAAGATGTAACTGGTATCTTATGTATGCATGGAAGAGATGATGAGAATGGCTTCTATGCCATAGATCTTCCAGAACAGAACCATCCTTTGAGCAATGAGAAGATACAGTTGGATGAAATCATAGCTTCCTCTACAAGTTATGATGAACACGGTCAACTATGTCAAAATGAATTAGGAGAAGCCACTTTAAATAGAAACTGTGATCAGGCTATTGGAAATTCTACCAATCCCACCTGTGTAGGCAACAAATACTTTTTTGACATTAGTTCTGATGTATAACATGTTCTGATAGACAGTACCTTCTAAATATTCATTTTGCTTCCCAAATTTATCCTCAGGGGATGATTGTGAATATGATTTCAGAAGATGAACAGAGATGGTCCGTAATGACTGCATCTCAATCAAGTATTTCTTCAGATACCACAGAAGATGAAGGTATGAAGGTCAATCTGTCTTATAGCAGTTTTGTTCTAGTATAATATCTTTATTACTGAAACTTTATTTGTTTGCGCAGGCTCCTTGGAGTCTGAAGGGTTTAAAAATTGTTACACAGAAGGCATGTATGAGGTAATAGAAATATACTTTTCTGTTGGTGCTGGTGATAACTTATTTATGAAGAATATTTGTCTTTAACTTTCATGCCTTTTATTAATATATTCAAGATATTTTTGCATTTGCTAGAATGTGATTTGTCTACTATTTCTTCTGCTAAATCACCCCCAGCACATATTATTAATGTGTCTAAAAAGTCCGCTTCTGCCTTCTTGTTGGATGTTGGTGTCGAAGCTTCCTCTAGCCATGTGGATAAGCCTACATAGATCAACACATGTTAGAACTTTGGAAATGTGCAGCAAAGCCTCTCTGATGCTTAAATTAGTCTCTAGCGATGGATCTCGAGAGAGAAGAGAATATTAGAAAAATAACCGAAGAGAATGAGATTTGGACTTTTACTGTCAATGTTACCTTTTTTATATAATCAGTCCTTTGGGTTGTACAAGTGGCTATTTCCTACATTATGAATGCTGACAAAGGTGTGCCTAGTGATGGTCTAGGCCTATGCAGATCATACCCTTCGTGATGTCTTTTGTTAGGTGTTTACCCAATTGTGATATACCTGTCATAGCCGTACGTTGTTGTGACTCTTTCTAATATGGTGTCTGCTCAAGGTTTGTCTACTTTGGTTATATTTGCACAGGGTAGGGCTGTTCTCGTTAGAACCATGCTCAGGGATGGCTGGGACTGCCTTGTCAAGGCTAGAGAGTTTTGAGGCACTTGTTGGGGCAAGTTGCATAGAGAGTTTAGTTATAACCTTGAGTGGAGCATTATAAGCTAGAGAAGTTGAGTAGGATGCTTGGGTGCCTGAGCACTTGAAGTTAAGGAAGGTGTTCGACCGTCGAGCATTTTGGAAGCTAAGGGAGGTGCTTAGGTTGTCGAGCAATTTAGAGGCTAAGGAAGGTGCTTGGCTTACTCTTTGGAAGTTGAGGCATGTGCTTGGGTTGGTGAGAACTCTGGACATTGACATGGCCTAATACCACGTGTTTTGATTATTGACCTGGAGATGGAGCTTGATGAGTTGGAGGGGATTATTATTTAAGGTATCACACGCCCCCCTTTGAGATAGGATGAACAGAGACTTCAAAAATCGCTAGTGGGGCCATGTTAGCACACTAGGCCACTACCCATTTTTGATTTTCAATTGTCACCTTGTTGCTGCATGCTATACTACCATCATGAGTCGTCATCTCCTACACAACTTCTAATAGTCATGTCATAAGGATCGAATGAGGGTCTCTCTCTCTCCATCTCCCAATTGTTAGCCCTAAGGCACCGTTGGATGGGGCGAGGGGACCTCAAGGTTGATCTTTATCTTCAGATTAGAAGCAAATTTGGCTTGCGACTTGGCCCTTCCTAAGGCCTATGATTGACACGTGCCTGCCACCTAACTGTTGAATCTCATTTACTTCTCCCCATCTGCTGGATCAAGGGCGTGTTGGGACTTGAGGTGACCAAATTTGAGTTTTGACAGCTTTGAGGTGTTTGTTTACCACTTTATTAGATGAGGGGAAGGGTTTATAAGGCTTGATGTCTATCTGTCTCCCCCTTCACTTTGCTTCTTGCTTGCTACTCCTTTTCTACTTTGGTCAAACTCAGTTTCCATAAGTCCACCTTCATCCTTTTCATTTTTCTCTTTAGAGTGTAGATGACCTCTAAGGATAACCGCCCACTTGTCACCGACTGGCCCAACAACCGACTATTGGGCCTTGCTAAGGTTGTGCCTGAGGGGAATCCTTTACTCTAGTCGACGGTCCTTGGTTCCATCATTTAATCTCTTAAAACACATTAGGTGAGAATTTAACCCTCCATCATAGTTTGTACTTGCCCTCAAACGTCAAGATAATCATTCCAAAACCCACATATCGTTCCCACATACCCTAGATCGGGCTTTATCCTTCTTCGTCAGCTAATTTGAGGGTGGTCTCTATTTCTCCTTTTATCACTTTTTCTTAGAGGTGGTTTATTTTTCTATCCCCCTTCGCATCTTGGATGAGACTGGTATGGTCTTTTAATATCTTCATCTTTTTTTGACATCTAATAATATTCACTCCCTTTATTAGTTAAAAATGGCCGAGCTAAGGGTGTTTTGTTTCATGGCTCCATGAGACTATCAATTTTTAGGAGTCGCTCCCACTTTTCAAAATTCACATACTAACTAGGTATTAAGCTAGATCAGCGATGTGCTAGATTTTTTTCTTATATTTTTTTTTCATTTTTCTTTTTTTTTACTAATACCACAATAATATTTTTAAAAGTTTGAATAAAAAAATTAAATTGCTAGATGTTGATGCCATTGAAGAAGAGAAGTTGGGTAACCAAGACAAATCGTCAATGTGTGATGGACATGTGGAGGAGAGCTGTAGTGGTAAATTAAGCTTGAAGAGCAAAGTGCATCAGCAACGAGAAGGAAATCATAAGAGCTGCAGGTTTGTCAGAGTAGGAGAT
>JBAMHZ010431388.1:0-10785 GCA_037177395.1 Alpinia galanga | reverse complement strand
TGGCTTCCTTCTTGGCTATTATTATATACTTTTTTAAAGTTTTCCTTATTCTCATAAGTGTATAATACTTTATAGATTTTTCAATTTTCTTTTATTTTCTCTTATACTTTCTCATTCCACCGTCAAAATTTTTTACTTAATAGTGCACATCCTTTTGACTCATTAACTAGACTTTTGACTACTATTTTTAACTTTAATGTCATCTTATCGCATGTTATATTTAAGTAATCATATGTCTCTTCTAATACTTATACTCTTACATTCTCTTTAAATATATTTAATTTCTCTCTTTTAGCTTCCACTATTTAATCCTAGGAGTCACATATATATTTTTATTATTAATACTATACTTAAGTTGCATATCTAATACTACCAACCTATATTAAATTTTCTTCAGAAATAACTTTGAAATCTTTACAAATCTTTCTATTCTTTTTTCTCATCATAAGAAAGTTAATTTACGACTTACTATTTTCACTTTTAAACATGACTAAATATTCTTCTTTTTTCTTAAAAATATATTAGTTAGTAAAAGTTTATATGCTATTACAAAATCTAATATAGTTTTTCTTTCTTCATTACTTATTCCAAATGCATAATCCTCATGTACCCTATTATATTCTACATTTTTTACTCCTACGTGCCTATTCAAATCTCCTCTTATTAAAATCATTTCGTTTGATAAAATTCTTTGTAATACCTCATCTAAATCTTTACAAAACTTGTTTTAGTGTTTTTATCTAATTCTATTTGAGATGCATATATACAAATTGTATTAATAGTTTCTTTCGCTATACTATTTTGAGAGGTATAAATCTATCATCTTTTTTAATTACTTCTACTGCTTTATCTTTTAATGAACTATCTACAATAATAACTATTCCATTTCGTATTGCATTTTTTTTATGTATCATAACTTAAAACCTGAGTTTTCTATCATCTTTGTCTTCTCTCCAACCTACTTTGTCTATTGCAAACACAGAATATTAATTCTTTTTCTAATCATAATATTTACTATTTTCATTGTTTTACCAGTGAATGTTCCTATATTCAATGCTCCAAATCGTAAACAATCAATTTTTATATAATATTTTTTTTATCCAACCTATGATGTAAGAACTCTTGCATATTTAACACTACATCCAAGTTCTCATGAAGATGTAGTATCTACTACTTACATTGTTTTACTAGTGAGTATTCCTATATTCAATGCTCCAAATAGTAAACAATCATTTTTTATATAATATTTATTTTTATCCAACCTATGGTATAAGAACTCTTATATATCTAAAACTATATATATCTAAGTTTTTATAAAGATATAGTAGTCATTGCTGAGATGTTGTAGTTAAATCCCACAATGCATTCCTTTTAAGGAACAATCTAGTATTAGCATAATATCCTAATAGATTTTTTCATTGAGATTTGCTGAAATTCAATGTTGGTTGACAACCTAACGTAATATCTTCCTTTCTCATTCAGAATTGGGATTGATCGTGGTGGGATTTTTTTTTAATGTTAAATGATCCCATGAGCAAGAGTTCGATTTCTTCTTAAGATTATTCCTTGAAATTTTTTTAATTTGAGTTCTGAGAGGGACCTCAACTACTTGTACTGTTAAATTACTCGTTAGTCTTGTCCATGTGCTACCTAAATTTATTTTGATGATCTATGGGAAAACTTCCGTGGGTCGGACCCTCAATCATAAAATAATTTTACGTTTTTTTTCTTCAATCTTTCGGTTTACTATATAAATCTTGTTTAATATCACGATTAATGATATTTTTTTTATAAATTCTTATGAACGAATTAGATAAATAACTTCATAGAATTATCATTTCTTTCTTTTGTTTCGAGCAACCAATGCAGATAGTTTCCACAATTTTGAAAAAAACAAACAAACATTTGACGCTCTTAATTAAATCACGAAATAAAACGACACAATATCGCAATTTGATCGACGACGACGTAACCGGAGAAAACGACGTACGTTACATAAAGCAATGCATTACGGCACATTGCTCAGTTGATGACTCGGCAGTTGGCCCGGACCTCGCCGTCGTTGCCTGCGAGGACGCCGATGGCGCCCATCTTCACGATGGCGGCGGCGAACTTACTCTGGAAGCCCCTGTAGTCGCCGGCGAGGCTCTTCACCTGCGCTGCCGTGCCTTGTGCGGACAGCAGCGCGTGGTCGGAGACGAAGAGCGCTCGGTCGCCGAGCACGAGTTGGTAGTATCGGTTGTCGAACCCGTGCGGCGACTTCGGGTCCATGGGCACGGTGTTGTTGCTCCCCCGCGGGCACTGCTTCCTCAGCGCCGCCGCGTACTCCACCTCCAGCGCCGGGTCCGCCGAGTCCAGCCGCTCAGAGAAGGCGCCACAGTGCGCGATGCCCACGGTGTGGGCTCCCGAGAGGACGATCATCTCGGCCTGGCTCAGCCCTTTGGAGACGAACAAGTCGGTGAGCGCGGCAAGCTCGAAGTTCGGCGAAGGGAGGATGTCAGCGTCAGAGACAAGAGAGATCCTCCCGTCTCTTCTCCCCGACGGCACCTCGTAGTGAATTCCTCCGTACTGCCCAAGCATTTTAACGATCAGTAATATTGCCGAAGAAGAATAGAGTCAACTCAATTACGTTACATGAACAATGGCGTCTCTGGCGGCGAAGGCAAGGAGGTCGGCGCAGGAGACGACTCCACCGCAGGCGGCTTCCAGCTTCTCCTTCACGGCGTCGATAACGTCGAATCCTTCGAGCGTGAGGTTGATCTCCGCATCCTTCTCGGCTTTGCTACTGTTGGTGGAGTCCAACAAAATGGAACCATCGCAGCCCTGATACAAAACACTTCGATTCGTCAGCAATGCCGATGGCCTTACGTTACATTCGAAGAGACGAGAGGAGGAGAAGTGCGATTATTGATCACCCTGACGAAGCAATCATGGAAGTGCATCCTGAGCAGGTCAGCGCCGACGCCTTCGTCGTCTCCGAGGGCCTTCTCGATCTCCTCTTTCACAATGGCTTCCGCGCGAGGGCAGCTCTTGGAGTAGAAGCCGACCTCGAGCTGAGCCACTGCTCTCGTCGTCGCGCCGCCAATCCACAAGGCCATGGCGAAGGCCACTATCGACATCGCTCCTCTTCCCAACTCCATCTCCGATCACCGATCGATCTATATATATCCTCGCTGAAGATTATTTTTCATATATATAAGAAAGGAGATCTTTATACTATTCTTAAAGATCCATTTTTAGATTTTAAGTAAATTTAAAAGAAATTTATATAATTAGTTGGGGTACGTAACGTTGAGTGCATTATAAATGAAAGCATTGCATTGCAGTGAGATGGTCCACCGTACCTGCGATCGAAAAAAACAAAAGAGAAGGTGGAAAGTTCGAACCGACTAAAAAGGTAGAAAGTTGGCATATTAATTTATTTGGTGAAGTGTCTAAATTAAAGGAGTGAGATTAAAAAAAAGTTTTTTTCTGCGTGATAAATGTTCAAACAAATAGCTTTCTTGCAAGTTTAGCAACTGAATAGATATTGTGGTCTGAAATAAAGAGTCATTTCTTAAAATTATGAGGAACGAAGAGAAAATCTGATAAACTTTGAAAACGAACAGAATTTCCTCGTGTGTTTACGAAGATGAAATATCTTTTCTACCTTAATGTAGGCACAGTGAGCTAGAGTTCTAAGACATTGTACTTGTAGCCCCATGGCTTTGCTTGGATGGTCAATATAATTGTGTTAAAGTTCGAAAGGATAAAGAGTCGATTTCTGAGTTTTACTGTCAGGCTACTGATGATTTTGTATTTCTGTACTAGTCGCCTTGGATTTTTAATTTACTCTTTTTTACATGTAAGGATAGCGATGAAAACTATTAATATGACAATTTTATATTTTTCTAGGACATTATACTTACTCGACAATAAAAGCGAGTACAATGTAGTGCAGTCTTAGAGACAGCAAAGGAAGTTGGCACGTCAAACAAACTCATATATCCGGTTAGGAACGTTGTAGATGAGAGGATAGACTGTCACTTTGACCTTGAATTCGCACGGATTTGAAGAAAGACTATTTTTGTCAGGCGCATGCTTTTATCGGGTTGACAAATAGATCCATTTACAGACACATCCTGATATGGCAGATGGCCTAATAAATTCTTCAAATTTCAAATCTATCCATATTGAATTGCAATCAAGATAAAAAAATTTTATGGTTAGTGTGACAGCAGATTTATATAAAAGAATAATGATTAATTCTTAAGGACAGTAAACTTTTTAGGGTATTTATCCTTCTGCCATATTAGCCTTTTGTTGGGTATAAAATATTTCTCATAATTTAATTATCTCTTCTGTGTTGGTTGTAGAATTGATTGGCGGGGTGTTGAAGGTGAATGAATTACCTTTTTACGTAACAAAAGGAGAGAGCTAAAAAAAAAATTCTCGACAAAAATCTAGTTAGATTCTGAAAAAGTTTGAAAAAATATAAAACAAAAAAAAAGGGGGTATATTTAGATGTCCCCCGAAGGTTACTTACTTCTCATACTATATTTATACTTTTCAGCTAATCATCATGACAAATGAATAAACAGTTGTATTAATTATTAAACGTTCAATATAGTCATTATAATCACCATTACAACCATCATTATTATGACTAATCAATACTCTATCATTAATAAGAATCATCATCTTAATCATTATTATTATAACTAATTAGTACCCTATCATTAATTAATACTTATAACAGAGATAAATAAAGAATCATTTTTTACCTTTGATTTTACACCTGTCGCATGGATGACCATATAGATTGCCACGTATTCTCCTACCGTATCAAATTCATAAGTTCATTGGTGTACTTGAGCAATTTTTAAGCATTGTCGATCCAATCACAATATACTATAGTATAACAATTAATGAACTCGTTGTGCAGAGTAAGGAATCAGAGTCTTCTTATCTTGAATCTAATCACATACTTAATTAGGTAATGTCTTTCCAATAAGAGATTTTATCGAGTGTGAATATGCCACAATGGAGCAAGATAATGTTTGTTGTCGACTTACTCACTAAGCGCGCAATGTTGAAACAAAAATAAATAAATGTGATATTTAATCATCTCACATGAAAAACATGGGTGATTAACTCGATAAAATTATGAGTTCATTCATATGTATATGCAATATAATTATATTGCATAATGCATTATTCCTCATTGGAATTCAATTGCTCTCTTCATTGACCATATATGCAATCTCGAGTAACTAGAAAACTATCGTATAAAAGTTTCTTTAAAAATTGTTTTTAGTGATGGAATACAAAATAAACATATCAAAATCTCTTTCGAAAGAGAAACAGATTACAAAACGTACGGAGACAAACTAAAACAGAACACAGCAACAGTGTATTAATTTACATGGCACGCAATGATATGGACCCTCGACGTCCAGTGCAATCCAATGGTTGCTGAACGACGACGCCATTCGACTTTTCCGATCGTCGCCGGCGATCACGTGAAGTTGACTTGGGCCTGGTACGTCATGCCGGCCCACCAGTTAGTCGGAGCCACGTTGTTGGCCAAGATGGTCTGCCCGGTGGTGTAGGAGACGACCTTGAACGACAGCGACTGGCCGGCGAGACGGGAGAAGGACTGGAAGGATGCCCCCCAGCTGTGGCTCATCTCGATCCAGTTCGTCTTGCTTCCCTTCACCCACAGGCTCCCGACGTCGCCCGAACCTCCGACGTTCATCACGAAAGCCAGCAGCCAGTAGCCGTTCCCCTGCAGCAAGAACCGCACCCCTCCTCTCCTCGAGCACGCCACCCTCCGGTACATGACGGGGACAATGCCGGCGCGCCAGTAGGCGATCTTCATGAAGGCTGGCTTCGACATGTCGAAGTGGAATCTGGGAGGGTTGCACCAACCGCCGTTGTTGGTGGGCAGGGCCAGGTTGGGAGGGCAGAGGTTGGTGGCGGTTACGGTGATGCTCGGGGAGCCGGGGTTGCAATACGCCGACCCCGAGCACCGGACCTCGAAGCACCTCCCGCAGGAGAATCCCCCCAAGTACAGCATCGTGCTCAGCGCCGCCGTGGCAGTCCCGTATCCGGTGGCGAACAGGTCGCCGTATCCGCAAGCTCCGCCTGCATTTTAAACGATCGAGCTCAGTCGCAGCAGAACCACACGCAAGTGTTGCTGAGACACAACTGTACCCATCGTCTCCGACGCTGTCTCGTCGCCGTAGAAGGTGGCGTAAGCATTTCCCCAGCCGTCGGCGGGGAGGAAAGGTATAGCTATCTTGGGAAGATTCAAGGCCGAGGACACGGTGGCCGTGCCGACGAGGAGGAAGAGGAAGACGACCAAAGCTGGACCGATCATCTCCGGGCCTCCGGCGCCTGCAGAAGGATCAACGAGGTAGCGCCTCCCTTTGAATTTTAAGCATAAATAGTGGGATTTCCATCAATTTTCAATTAATTATTTCCAAGAATTCGATGGAGGTCGGGACGTGCTTGCAGGTTTAATTTGCATTGTGATCGTGCGAGAAACTAACTCTTTCTCTGCCTTTCATTTTTTTTTATATTTCTTTGATAATTCAGTTATTCTAATTTTTTTTATCAATCATCCACATAAATTTAAAAAATACAGATGACTTCCTCAACCTTTTAATTTTTACAGTAGACAGATTTTGAATCAGAAATATAAAATAATAATAATAACAATCAAAGCTTATTTTATTAAGATGGAATTAACTATGAATTATTATGATACGGTATAAAAAAATTTGTATAGATATCTATATATATATTTATAGAGATGAGTTTAAGCCATTTTGTAATCTTACTCACTCAATCAACTGATAAAAAATTAATTGGGAAATAACTTTTTATTTATTTTTATCAATTAATTAGGTATTTGGAAGTTTAATTTTTTTAATCTCTTAAAATTATATAACTATTATAAAATTATTCTACGACCAACTTTTGTGAAAATATGTTAAACTATTTTAAATTTAATATTATTGATTATTTGATCTCTAATTTAATCAAACAAATTATGTAAAATTTAAACTCATTAAATTTTTTAATAAACAAAATAATTAATTCTTAATTAATTGATCGATCATTTAGGATATATAAATTTGTAAGTCCTTAAAATTATATATATCTCATGTCATAAGTTTAAGCTTCCTATATGTGACTTTCTATGGTAATTAATTACTCACTCATCACTATAAGATTACTAATGTGACTAATTAACCACGTGTATATATGCAACTCTTTCAAATATACATTCCATAAATATCAAAGTATATCCAACGTTTATAAGCTAATAATAATAATAATAATAATTTCGAATCTAAGATACTTATAATATGTATAAAACTCTTAACATATTGAATGAATATATACAATCTTCTACACAACTCTTATATGAGGAAACGATACTCTATGTAACTCATCTGCGAGCATCGTAAGCATCTTCGCTATCCACTATCTGATTATTTGTGTACTATAATTTAATGTTTAAATCTAAGGGAATCGAATGATAGATAATGAAGATGCTCACAGATAAATTGTATAGGATAATATTTATATATATAGAGAGAGAAATAATTTTCTATACAATTCATCTATGAATGAAATCACCTGTGCTATCACATAATCGAAATTGTTGTCTTATCTCAGCATCATTATGAACATGAATATAAATAGATCATCTCACATCACCTTATATCTTATCTCACTTTTTATAATAAAATGTCAATTTTATGTACACATAAAATACGTACAATGAGATGATAAATAATTAAAATTCAGTTTGGGATAAAAGCAAGAGGTGTCGTGTGTCCTGATCTTCTAAACTCCCATAAAATGAGTTACAGTAGAATTCGAGTTGAGCTTGGAGTTACCTTGGATGATCATACAACCAAAGACTGAGACTTACTTCCAGTTTGAGGCAAATTTCTATGTTTTGAACTCAAGCTAACTAGAACTCATAGACCTCAAAACATATATACTCAATACTCGCCTACCAACTGCATGCCCACATTATATGATGAAGGTAAAAATTTGGATAGGTTATCCTAGCGTTGAATGGATGACCCCGTCTTATATTGGGTTAACCTATCTATCTTATTGCTACTATCATATTTTTATTTCATATTTGTATTAAGGATGACACATCATTTTTGTAGAGTTGGAAGACGGACATGATCAGCCAAAACCCATAGGCTAAACTCCAAACCTGGGCAGAGCAGCTCGGGAGGCAACCGGATCGGCTCGGTCGATAGACCAGTTTCCGAGCTAGAGTAGATTAAGTCGGACAGCCAATAGACTCCCGAGCCGAGGCAATGTCGCCCGATCAGCAGATAGATCCCCGAACCCAGGTAGGTCAGCTCAGACAGCAAATAGGTCCCCGAGCCTAGGCAGGTCAGCTCAGACAGCAAACAGGTCCCCGAGTCTAGGCAGATCAGCTCAAATAGTAAATAAATTCCCGAGCCGAGGCAGTATCGCCCTGTCGGTAGACAGATCCTCGAGCCCGAGCAGAGCAGTTCGGACGATAGTCATATCGGTTTGGTCGGCAGAGTCAATTTTCGAGCTGGAATAGGTTGGTTCATTTCCCTGATTCCAACGAAACTACTCGGCACTATGGAAGAGCTTATGTCCTTTTTCGGCAGCAGTCCCTACCAAAGATTCCTTTCCCTAAATGGTCAGAGGCTATCATATATGAGGTAGTTAGAGCCTGAAAAGGATGATCGCTCAGCAAAGTGACCCGCGGATGCCTCACACCATAACAGGAAAGATGCTTCCTCTTTAACAAGTATGACAAAGATGCCCCGCTCTGCCAATTCATCCTCCCCCATGATGTCTTCAAACTCTCACATCGAGCCAGCTGGCATTCCCACGACGTCCCCTCTTCCTTAGGCATCTTCATGTTAGAAGCAGGCATTTATCTATCAGAGAAAAGGGAGATGATCGTGGGGAAGTAGAGGAGCGAGGAAAAAGATTTCTCTCCGCAGCTATAAAAGGAGAGGAAGGCCACATGTATTAAGGGTTGGTCGAAGTGAACACTGCTAATTTTTCTCTTTGTTACTGTTCTTCTTCTTCTTCTTCCTACCGCAAGCAAGCTCTAAGTTAGGCATCGAAGGACCGTTAGCCAGAAACCCAGCGACCATCTGACCTAGTGTTAACTTTGGCAGGGGAAGGAGAGAACCGGGAGGAAGATTACCCTTCGACCTACCAACTCACTTTACTGTTGCGGTTTAGAGAAGAACCCGTCCTCGCCTTCTGCACCTTCGAGGATCCGAAAAATCTGAGCCGCATCAATTATGAAGAGCTATCATTTAAAAAAGTGTCAAACAGACACTGATAGTCACCTCAATAACGAAGGATGAATTAGTAAACTACTAAAGAACATCTAATTATGGAATATAATTGTAGAATTTATTACAGGATTAAAAATCATTTGGGTCCTTGATGGCTATTTGGGATCAATTGTGATAATAAAATTATGAAACTTTAGGCCAAGAACAACCGTGGCATGCCAGCTTCATTGCTCATCGATATAAAATGCCAAATGGTTAAAAGAAAGAGTTCAGAGTAGTCAAGCACTAATAGAGCATATTCAGATAGACCTTACAATGAGGGTTCTTCATATAGATGAAATGAACATTCAGTGGAAGTCTGTATTACTTTATTATTTAGGATGCTCTATAATTGGAACATATATATAGTTTGATTTATTGTGCACACTAAGATAGGAGGATACATATGTATTTTATCTTTGACACTCTGCATAAAGACAATATGATTTACTAATGCGGTTAGCATATGATGATTATAAATATGATGTAGGATTCTATTTTGAGTCATAAAATTGTGATCATTGTTTGCTGATGCAGTTTAGTATATGTCATTTGCAAACGTGATCGAGATCCTGTTATAGGTCATAAGGAGAACCATTTGGAAATTGACATGTGTAGATCACATTTTATGAAGTTATCATACTACATACACATTTGATCTATGTATAGGAAGAAGTTATAATCTTGATCACGTGATCCCCAATTTCATTCTCATTCTTCGTCAAATATGACATCATGACTGATGATTGTCTTTCTAATATTTAGATTGTATAGCATGTACCCTTTTGAGTTGGTGTCACGGCCAATGAAGATGAATTTCTTGTTTTTGTCATCTAACTTACTTCTTGCTTCGTCAAACACATGAATATGAGCTATGCTTCTAAAAACTTTCAAATGCGAGATGCTAGACTTTCTTCCACTCCATGCTTCTTATAGTATATTGCCTCATACACCCTTTGTTGGTTATTAATTAGATAAGAATACTACATATGCAATTATTTCTGTCCAAAATTCTTTTGGTAGTCTCTTACTTTTGAGCATGCTTATTGTCATGCTAATAATGATTCTATTATTTCTTTCTGCGATTTTATTTTGTTGAGAGGATTTTGAAACTATTAAAAGTTGTTATATTCCGTTGGTTTCACATAATTCTTAAAATTCCTTTAAGATAAATTTTCCTCCTTAATCAAATCACGAGACCGTTTTCTTTTTCAATAATAATCTTAAATTTCCTGGATACTCTAAAAATCTTCATTTTTTTTTTGCTTCGATAAATATACCCATAAAATCATCTATAAAGAGAAGAAAGTAGTTACTTTTACCAAGTTCATTTGACTTTATTAGGTCACAAATATCTGTATGTATTAGACCCGGCCAAGGTCCGGGTCGGACCCGGACCCGACCCGGAACCGGACCGTGGTCAACGGTCCGGTTAACC
>JBAMHZ010431368.1:0-10786 GCA_037177395.1 Alpinia galanga | reverse complement strand
TTATCTTTTTAAGTTACCTATTTTCGTAATAAGATTTTCATTTTAACCTATTTTAAAAAAATCTCCACATTAGTCGGGGTGTCTTGTTTATGATAAATAAAAAGGAAGGAGTTTTTTTTTTCTGAAAATATAAAAATATAATAATTAAAGTGGACTATTTGGAAAATCCGGCAATTACGAGCGATACAGAGTTTCACTTATATTATTTATATGCATATTCTACACAGACTACAGACTGCCATGATGAAGAAGATGCTGCAGAACAGTCTCCATTTCCAATGGCCGTGATCAGAGAGAAAGCTCAAATCCTTCTGAGAGGAAGAGAAGGAGCAGCATATATATACCTCAATTCTGATCACTTTTAACCTTTTCCACCAAGAAAAACGATCCGGACGATCTTTATCTTGCATATGCCACACATATTCTTGAGGTTTAGGTACACAGATGTACTTTATTTCCATTTGCAATTTAATGATCTCAGAGAAGCATGTCGGATTTAGACGGCAGCCGCCGGAAGAAATTGAATGGAACAGATGGCATCTTGCTTCTGAATTTGGGGTGCCGGAGAAGGTACATACCAACGAGCAGCACCACCACCTGGAATGGGGTCACGTAGAAGACGACGGCGAGAACGAGGAAGAGCAGAGCGCAGATGGCGGTGGCCCTCGGGTCCCTCCAGCTCAGAATAGCCTGCGCCCGCTCGCCCTGCGACGCCAGGTCGCCCGCCACCGTCTGCACCCGTCCGGCCACGCTCCGCAGCCTGTCGTACCTCAGCCGCACCAGGTCAGCAGCCTTCGTCGTCGGAAACGTGTCGAACTCCTCGTCGAGCTCGTCCGGGTTCGCTGAGTCTGCGAAAGACAACCTCGGGTCCATGTGCGCCGGGTAACGCGGCCGGGTCCGGTATCTCCAAATCCCGATCACGAACAAGTAGAGGAAGATGGTCGGCAGAATCAACTCCGGGAAGAAGACCAGTATAAGGAACA
The DNA here is from genome assembly GCA_037177395.1 of Alpinia galanga. Lineage (NCBI taxonomy): Eukaryota > Viridiplantae > Streptophyta > Magnoliopsida > Zingiberales > Zingiberaceae > Alpinia > Alpinia galanga. The sequence goes on along the minus strand of JBAMHZ010431368.1, from coordinate 9,803 downwards.
GGACGTGTACGAGCACCGTGGTCACCGGGTTCTTCCACTTACTTACAGCGTCGAACCATTTGGCGATTGCGGTGGCGCCGGAGAGCAGAGACTCGAGGCGATAGAAGTTGGCCTTGCTCCGGCGAATGCTCCACATGTAGATGTCCACGTCGAGCATGTATTCCACCACCTCCCTCCGGAGCGGCGGCTCCGCGCGGCCGAGCCGTATCGCCACGATCATCATGGCCTGTCGGCGGAGGCCGTCCATCTGCATTACGGAGATAGGCACCGTGTAGTGCATCTTGGGGAGCAGCGGCCTGCCATAGAGCGCGAGCATGTTTATCCAGGAGGTACAGGAGAAGCGCACGGCGAGGTGCAGCTCGCCGGTCTTCTTCACTCCGGAAGGCTGCAGCACTAACAGGGGATAGTAGTGGGTGTAGACGCGGTCGGCCTCCAACGTGGAGAGGCGGATGCGTACTTTCCCGACTCGCTGGTCCCTGGCGTCCTCCTTGTGGCCGGCGAGGTGGGCATTGTCGAACACCGCGACGGTGAGTACTGTGCAAGGGTCGAACACCTCCCACGTGTACTGCTCGTTCCACTGCGGCGACAGGGTACTGAGCAGAGTCCGCGTCCGCACCCATTTGGGGCCGTACTTGGCGACGCAGTAGGCATCGGTGGTGCGGCCCTCCTTGGCCTTCATCGGCATCAGATTTCGGGCGCTGAGGATTCCCAGCTCCAAGATGCCGATGCTCGACTTCCGGAGCGTCTTCGCCGCCGGCTGGAAATCGCTGCTGTAGTGGGTCGATTCGTCGAGCACGTGATATCCCGTCTCGAGGTAGAGGCGGACGTGGAGTTTACTGGAGAATTTCTCCTTCTTCTCGCCACTGGCTTCCTCCTTCGAGGCGCTGGGCTTGGCTAAGCTGTACCACCGTGACTCAAACAGCTTGTTCTCTGTCCGCTTGTGGGCGGCGGACACTGGCAGGATCAGCCGCCCAACAGGCTCGTCCTGGTTAGCGGCCACCCGGTCCTCGACCGTGAAGACGATCGGCTCGTCGAACGGCTCCGACGACACGAACAAGAATTCGTCGCCCCAAATTGGGTTGGTCGTGCCGGCTACTGGCCTCGTGCGGCGGACCTGCCCCCCGTGTTGAATCTTGAGGAGCATGTTCGGTGCCTTGCTCTTGTCGGCGGGGATGAGGTCCTGCGCCTCGATGGCCAGCACGCGGAGGTAGATGAGCTTGGGGGAAAAATAGACCTTGGAGCGGGTGGTGGCGACGTCGGCGGCGCCGATGGTATGGGCGTCAGAGTGCCAAGCATCCGGGAAGGCCTCGTCGGCCTGCGTGCCCATCCACACGGCCAGCATGATCTCCCCCTTCTTGAGCTTGTCGCCCTTCTTGTCCTCGATGCGGTACCACTGCGGGGCGAGCGGGCTGTCGGGTGGCACGCGCATCGGCACGTCCGTCAGGTCGAAGACGACGCGGCCGACGTAGTCGTCCCGCACCAGGTCCTTGTCCTTGACCACCACCTCCAGCTGGCTCGCCTGAATGTTGGCCTTGGAGAAGGCAAACACCTGCCGCCACACCGGGTTGGCATCCTTCTCCAGGTGCTTGGTGGTGCCCTTGAAGTTGCCCAGCTTCACCTCCACGTAGGGGTCGAGGGAGCCGGTGAGGTCCATGGTGGGGAGTTCGCGTGCTTTCACCACGTTTACGTACAGGTACCTCATCTGCTCCACCATGTCGTAAGCGGAGGCCATCTTGTCACTGGTGCGGTACCCCATGCGGCTTGCAAGTGGCGGGGAAGTCTCCACAAGTCCGAATTCCGGCGCCGGTTTGCCGGCCATAATTATCCCTGGCGGCCGCACTTGGACCGTCGCCGCCGATGGCTCTGCTCTTGCTTGGGCCACGCTGGCCACAGCTACAGGCGGTGGCGCCCCTCCCGCAGCCGCTTGGTTCATCTGCCCCCCACCGCCGCCGAAGGCCGCCGGAATCGAGAAGAATGATCGGGGCGGTTCATCCTGCGCCTCGCCATCTGTTGACTTCTTCGACTCCGTAGCCTTGATTGACGCCGGCTCGCTGACGAAAAGTGGGGGAGCGTCACGTCCATGGTTAGCCGGGGCGGGGGCGAGGCCCAAGGGGAAGGCATCGGGCAGCGCGTAGACGCGAAGGGCGATGTCACCGCGGACGTTCGAAAAGAAGCCGCGCTTGTCGAGGGGATAGCGATGAACTCCAGCTTCCGCGGCTGACGGGGCGACGGAGACGCCGGAGAGGCGGACGCGGCCGAGGAAGATGCGCTGGTGGCTGCCGGCGCCGGGCCTGATTGCGTCATGGTAAACACAGACCTCGATGGTGCGGTGGGGGAGCTGGGAAGGATCAGGAACATTGAAGAGCAGAGTCTCGTTCCAGGCGGGGCTGAGGTCCTTCTGCTTCGTCTGCGTGCGCTGCAGCTGCCCTTCGAATTCCACCTCCACGAAGGGACTCGCCGACCCGTGCCGGTCCTTGGGCATAAGCCCCGCCGCGTCCACCACCTCCACCGCCAACTTCATCCTCCTCCCTCCGATTAACAAACCTGAAACGGAAACCCGATCTATCAGCCGTCAGGTGTTCGGTATAACGCTCACCAATGGCATTGGCTCTGCAACTCGATCGTCGTGAAGGGGAAAAAAAAGAGGAGAAGCGGAGTTGGAGTGGGGGGCGCCGCCGCATCCTGCCCATCCACGTGGCTTCTTGCTGGTGGCAATCGAACATAGATTTCGCGCTCGCTGGTCTGTCGGAAGAAATTCACTGCGCCTGCTTCGCATACTCATCTGCAGCCGTTAATTGTAAATTTTAAGCACAAGATTAATTGATATTAATATTAATGAATCATTAATTTTAGTTACATGAAACACTAGTATTTATATAGTCTTTTAAATTTTCATTGTTAGATTTCCAACTACTATATACTATGAAATATTTTCCTTAAGTGAAAAAAAAATGTTAAGATGTTAAATTATTGAACCGGTTCGTAATCATTTTGAAATTTACTTTGATGATTAATAGTAGAAAATTTTAATGGCACTAGACTTATCACTATAAGATTATTCAATTTATTTGAAGAGTTGGGTATTTTGTATCAATATAGAAATAATAATGAAGCCCTAGTCATTAATTAAATGCACATCTAAGCTTTTCAAGTGGGCAACCTATGCATAAATGACAATGGTAACCTCTATTTAAATGACTAATTGCACTTATTGAGATCTTTCTAGACACTAAACAATACACCAAACTAGATAATTATATTTCTCTAATGAACTCATCTATGCATTTATTTAAGCATTACCATGCCTATGGTTGTGAGATCAACTAATACTCGAATAATTTTAGTTATTTAATATGCAATTATATTTTATAATTCTTCATTTTGCAATCTAATTGTCATCGAACCAAATATGATCTTTATTTAATACTTATTAATTTGAACTAGAGTAATATATTGTATATGAAAAAATGAGCATCATTGAAAAATGATCTCATATATACTTCTATTAGATCTTTAATGTGTCTAGAAAGAAACTTCAATATTAAAGGATAGTCTTTTGCACGAAGTTTCCGCTAATGCAGAGTTTTAAAAAATAATTTATTATACATAGTTTTACCTTATCATCCAGTTCAAGATCAGTGGATGGAATGACTTAGCAAAGTACTCACGACATAATATTTTCGATGATTGAGTATGAATTAGATCGATTTTCAAGCTTCGGTAGGTCGAGCTATTATTAGGCCTCAGGAGATCAGTCATCGCCTAGGCTTCGGGAGATTGTGCATGCACGAGACCTCAGGAGATTGGGCATACATGGAACCTCGAGAGATCGAGCATATACGAGACCTTGGGAGATCGGATGTCAACAAGACTTTTGGAAAGTTGGGTCTCTGCAAGTCGACCTTCTTCAAAGATCAGTCCTCCAAGCGATGAGCAGTTCAGACCTAGAAGGACTTAAAAATAGGTGAGAAGGGGGCCGAGGCGTACCTTGACGTGGCTCCTCCAATACTCAAGTCAAAAACAGGAAAAAGTATGGAGAAAATAGAGGAGAATTTTAGAAGATTATTTGATCCCCTTTTATCTTCGTCTCCTTACCATTATAAAGAGAGAGCAGATCAAGGGGTGCAACCTTTGGAGACCAAAGGACACACCTTTATGGTATGGAAAGACACACCTTCTTGAAGCCGAGTCCCTTCACATGGTTGTCGACTTGGCTAACCGTCGTACTTAACTACCGAGCCAAATCAAAATTTCCAACTTGACCAAACCGAATTCAAATTGAATTTGGGCATGACTCAGATGAGTCAAAGTTGACTTGAACTCAGTTGGATCGAATCTGAACTTTGCTTATTTTAACTTCCATCGTAGCTTGAATGTTGACTTGACCTTGACACATGGCTAGGCTTGTTTACACCATATCACAATTTGATCCACAATTTGATCCGGTCTGAGATCAATAGATGAGATGACTCAATAGAGTACTCACAGTCGAGTATTTTCGATTGACCGAGTATGAATCAGGTCAGTCATCAAGCTTTAGCAGGTCAGGTTTTATTGGGCTTCAGAAGATCAGTCATGGTCTAGGCTTTGAGAGATCGAGTATACAAAGGATCTCGAGAGATCGATTATACATGGGACCTTGAGAGATCGGGCATACATGGGATCTCAAGAGGTCAAATGTCAATGGGACTTTGGCAAGTCAAGCGTCTATAGGTCTACCTTCTTCAGAGATCAATCCTTCAAGAGATGAGCAATTCAAACTTGGAAGGACATGAAAATAGGTGAGAAGTGGACTGAGACGTACCTTGGCGTGACCTATTTAATGCTCAAACTAAAAATAGGAGAAAGTATGAAGAAAATAGCAGAGAGTTTTAGAAGATTACTTGATCCCCTTTTATCTTTGCTTCCTTACCATTATATAGAGAGAGTAGATTAAGGGGTGCAATCGTTAGAGATCAAAGGGCATGCCTTTGTAGTATGAAAAGACACATCTCCTTGAGGCTGAGTCCCTTCACGTGGTTTCCAACTTAACTAACCACTGTAATTAACTGCTAAGCCGAATCAAAATTTCCAACTTGACCAAACTGAATTGGAGCACGACTCATATGAGTTAAAGTTGACTTGGACTCAATTGGATTGAGTTCAAACTTTGCTTATTTTGACTTCCATTGTAGCTTGACTATTGACTTGACTTTGCCATGTGATTTGACTTATTTTCATCATTTCATAGGTATCCCCAGTTAGTTTAGTCAAAGGAGGTATAAATTCAACTAATTGGACTTGTGTTGAGTCATCATCTCGAGAACCTGTGAGATCGTGTTGAGGTGACATCTGCTTTTGGCAAATAAATCATTCCTCGATTATCGAGACCTCATTAAGCACATGTCAGATAAATCATGCCGAGTTATAAATGTCGATGTGATCATGCAGTTACAACTGCCGAGGTAATCATGGAGATCAAAGTTAATGTAATGGTATAGATTATAAAGATCATGATCTCTGATCCGACAATTACACTAATTGCATGTGAAAGTATCTATAATCCAACGGCTGTATTAGTTACAGACAAAAACCTAGGTCATTATTAGGGTGTTCAACAATTAAGCAGCGACTCATACAACACCTTCATTTTCTTCCCTGTTGTTCTGAGATTTTTGCCATCTCCTCCAACCTATAAGTCTTCCTCATTTATTTTAAGTCATGGCCAAAGGTATATCTTTGTTCTGGTATGAAGCTACTCTGACTAGTTACACTAGGGAGGATAGACCGACCATTAGGATGCCATTCGATATTCCCCTAGACTATTGAGTTGGCATTCCCCGACCAGATCAATGCCCTCATCTTTCACCAGTAGATGACTTCACTACCTTTATTATGGGTAGATGGTTGGTGGTATGTGATTCCCCATTCTCACTTTCTTTAGTGAGATATCCAAGTACTTTATAATTCCTTTACAACAACTGACCCCTAATTCTATTCGATTGATGTGTAGAGCCGCCATCATCTTCCAATTTTACCATGTTGGAATGAGCCTTGTGACTTTCCATTTCTTCTTTTCTCCCAAAAAGAAAGAAAATGAGGTCTTCTACTTCACATCAAGACCCTCCACTCAGTTCTTAGGAAAATATCCCACATCTCATAAGTTATGAAAGACTCATTACTTTTATGTCTAACATGTTCCTACCTTCGATTAGCTGATCGAGTGGCAGATGGACCTACCACTACCGCCCGAACTAAGAAATTATAAATACTTGCTTAATACCAAGAGATACCAGATACACTGGCTGACCTCCATTTTGACATCAACCTGTTACTCGAGGAAGGCCTACTCCACTACTTCAGACTGAGTCTGATAGAAATCAAGCCCTATAGTTCTCTGGGTAAGACAAACTAGAATTAATTTTATCTAAAAATATGGACTGACTATTTTTTTTCCTTTTGGAAACTGAAGTTATGTTGAGGGCTTCCTGCAACAAGCATATGAAGTGGTCTTGGGTGTGTCTTGCACCTCTCTTTACTACACTTGAGGATGCCCCTGCAGTGAAGGAGACTAAGACAATGAAGTGTCTCCTCCGTGACCATCTCTAGTGTTGAAAATAGTGACCTCAGGCGAGTCAAAGGAACAACTCTGACCCCACAAACGAAGTCGGCCATAGGCATAATCTACATAGCCAAGCTCTTCACATTGCTCCCCAAGTCTTATCTTGGCAATACTTCTTGCAGGTGCAGAGCCTTACAGATTCAAGTCGAAGGCCCTCCTCAAGGGTCATCTTCTGCCAGAGAGCCCAATACTAGCTCATCCTCAATTCCAGACGTTACCTATGGCCATCATCTACCATGCCAATAACGATCACCTCCTCCAACTAGTGTCTTGGGGAGGATCATGAAGACTGAGGAGGCGGAGTTGATAGACTAGTCCTTGGTAGACTTGTGTGACATAATGAATACAACTATAATAAAGGTAATCAAAGTACTTTTTCTATAATTATTTTGAAATACTAACCTCCCTTTACATTCATAACTCCTTGCTCAACAAAGAGAAATAAATGTCTGACTTCCTCATCTGGTTAGGACATACCAATTCATGAGAGCTCGAGTTGTTGAGTGCACAAGGCAACTTCAAAATAAAGATAAGGAATTGAAGATAGCCCAGGCAGAGTCAGTTATCCATCAAGCAAGAGCTATAACATATGAGAGCCAAGTCACTGAACTTCAAGCCAAGCTCCAAGAGTCAGAATAACTTCGGCAAAGCTTGGAGACTCGAGGGGTAGAGGAGATAAAGTGCCATGAGCTTCTGGCCACCGAAGTGGAGACTCTTAAGGAAGAACTAGCTAACTATAAGGCTAGAGAGGAAGGTCAATGGATCAACGAGAAGAAGACATTCTTATCTTCTCATGAGTTTTATGACATCCTTGGTGATCGGACCATGAAGATGTTGGAGATCAATTGTAAAGGAGTCATATGTCAATTTTAAGAAGTTGGACATCCATCAGAAAGAACATCACTAATTTTTTTAGGTATTCAGAAGGTCCTTGATGAGATCCCATATGATGTACTCGGGGACTAGCACTTGAATTTTTTACTTTGAATCTGCATGTAATGGAAAATATTTTGAAAATGAATCATATATATCATCTCTTTTGAAAATGGAGTAACTTGTATGTCCCTTGTCTGAGGTGCTTATTTCTGACATCATTTTAGACCAAGGAGAAACTATCGAATAACACTTTGGTCTAAGACCAGAAAAATTTAATAATGGACGCCTCAATACTAGAGGGATTCATTGATTCACGCCTTAGTTTGGGACTAGAAGGATATGTTGATGGATGCCTTAGTCTGAGACCAAAGGGATTTATCAATGGACACCTTAGTTTGAGAATAGATGGAATTGTTGATGGACACCTCAGTCTGAGATTAGAGGGAATATTGATGGATACCTCGATCCTAGATCAGAGGGATATATTAATGGACGCCTCAATCCAAGATTAAAGAGAATACTGATAGATGCCTCAGTTCGAGACAAAAGGAAAATATTGATGGATGTCTCGGTCCGAGACTGGAGGGATTTAATAGAAACTTTGAAGAAAAAAACTTTGTTAAATTTGTCAAAAAAAATAGTTACTGACCTGTGGGTCAATTTATACACAATAAGGCGGTAAATAAAATGCATTCCATTGTCTTCCGAGCTCCTTTCCATTCTTATCTTGTAGATAGTAGACGCCCAAATTTGGTTTTTGACTAATCCAGTAAGGATCACCCCATTAGGTTCTTGTTAGGACCTTGACATCACTAGAGGGGGTGAATAGTATTTGAAACTCGATCGTGATTGTGTGCTCGTGCTTGCCTATAATAAATTAATGTGCATCGAAAAAAACATAAATAATACAAACAACATAAGCATACGACATCTTGATTTTATGTGGTTCAAAACTCCTGATTCCTATTTCATGGCCTAACTCCTAACGGTATAACTATTATCCTTTCTCCTTCTCAGAAATCTTTTAGAGGTGGAGAAACCTTTTACACCTGTTCTTATATAACAAATACAACTAAACACAAATATACAATAGAAATGAGAGAACAAGAATCAAAAAATTTTACACAATGAATTCTTGCTTGCTTGTACTTTGGTTATGTTGAAAATTCTTTTGAAAGTTTGAAATGCAGCAGCAACTCTCCCCTTCAAATTCTCCAAGAATCATAATCTTTAAATCACCATGAAACTCTCTTTTATAGGGTCACTATAGGGCTGATTTTTGCCTACAAATTGACTTGTCTTACCCACCAGTTGATTAGTCTTCGATCTTTGCTCGAGCTAACACTCTAACAATATGATCCATGTCAGATTATAGTACACCAGTTAACTGCCCTTGACTATCAGTCAACTACCAACCCTTCTGTTCCTAGCTACAATACCACTAGTTGACTAACCACCATTTTGTGTGTAGCTACAATGACACCAGTCGATTGTCCTTGACTATCAACTCTTTTGTACCCAATTGTAATATCACTAGTCGAATGATCAACACAATCAGTTGATTGACCACCATTCTGTGCCCAACTAAAGTGACATCAGTTGATTGATTAACCCCATTAGTTGATTGACCTTAAACAATCGAGTTGGCAGTTGAGTTTTGAACTCAATGGCTACTTGAATAGTGTCATCAGTTGACTAGTAAACCCTACCAGTCGATTAATGCCTCAGTCTTAACCTTATTTCAAGCCAACTCATGCTTTACCTAGTATCAGGTTGATTTCTGTTGGTGCAATCGGCTTATGTCATGATTGACTATACTCGAATTAAGCTCAAGTTGAGTTTTGATATTTGAAAACTTATGTTTGACAATATGATGTTGGTCAACATATTTGACAATATGGTTTGACCATAGGTGTCAAAGGAGAAAGTCCAAGTTTGACTTAGCATTTAGAAAAGTCCAAGTATGAATACTTGGCATGGAAAGTCCAACATGGTGTTAGCAAAGGAAAATTATAAAGGTGGAGTCTTGGCAATGGAAAATCCAAGTTGCAACTTAGAAAGGAAAGTCTAACATGGGTTGGCAAGGAAAAGTCCAAGTTGCGACTTGGCAAGGAAAGTTCAACATGGGTTAACAAAGGAAAGTCCAAGTTATGACTTGGCAAAGGAAAAGACCAAGTGTGAAGTCTTGGTCATATAAATCTAAGTATGTAGTCTTGACGTGGACACCTGATAGCATAATTAGGTCGATGGAAGCACTTGAAGGCTAGCGCATGGAGGCGTAAGGTTGATGGAAGTGGCTAGAAGACTGAGGTCTAGGCTTCGGGTA
>JBAMHZ010431339.1:0-10789 GCA_037177395.1 Alpinia galanga | reverse complement strand
TGAAGTGAATTGAGAGACATTGTCTATGCTTTCATTTTTTTTTTAATTAGTATTAAGGTGTTTAAATCTTCGGCCCAACTAATTTTTAGGATGATCAATCTTGCTCTACGATCTTTCGGAAACACCCTTTCAACAACGGAACTGAAAGAGGTTGGAGCCCCAGCAAATTTTCACCAACTACCTAAGTAAATTAAGAAAGCGCTTGCAGCTCCAGCATGTCAGCTCAGCATTTGTAGACTCATGTACAATATCAATATCAGTATCAATAAATTAAAAAAATGCAAATAGATTACATATTCAACAGGAGAAAAGAAAAATGGGTGCTTTAACCGATTGTGACTATGCAACCAACACAATCAAAACTAGAAAAAGGAGGATAGCTACTTTGATAAAATCAACATTATAATTTAATATTTGAAATTTCAAATTAAATCTTCGTGTGAATAACTCCTTGAATTGCTAACTTCATCTTCACCTCAGTGAACTATATAGGAATAGATCCAATTATATATTCTTCAAATGTTAAGTGGGTCAAAAATAAAATTGTATATTTTATAGTGTAAAAAGGCTCAAAAAAATAATCTTTCTTTAAGTTTACTAGGAAAAAAATATAGAACCGTCATATTAGCGGTCTTTTTAAGTTATCCCTATTAAGGAAGAGATAAATCAGGAATTCAAGTATGATAAATATAAAGGAGAGGATCGGTCAATGACCCAAAATTATAACCTCTCTAGAAATTGACCCTTATACATTTAAAAATTATCCCTTTATACTTGCCAACCGAGCAGGGAGACTTTCTTTAAGTTTACTAGGGGTACTAGGACACGTTTAGAAAGTTTCATCCGGGACTTTTAAACAATAAGATTGATTATGGATGGCAATTAAAGAAAGGAACATGTTTTTGAGTCCGTAATAGAGATTGTTTATTCCTTAAAAACTTCTTTTTTAATGTTTAAGGCACACTCAATATCGAGCAATGCTTCTTTATACATTTATAAAGAAAAATTTTATTGGAAAATTAATTTCCCTAATCAATAAATTGAATAAGGATAAAAATAAGTATTTTACAAATAAATCATCTTAGAAATTAATATTTATGATTTTTAAGTAATGAAGAATTGGTTCGATTATTATAATCGGACAAAAGTATTGACTTGCACATAATCTAAATTCATGAACGCGAATACACAAGCATGGCCTCCAATATGCATGAATATCATTTCGCCTCAAACTATTTAAAATGTGATGAAATATTGATTAATTAAATAATTAATATTTGATTAAGTCATCAACTCTACTCACGACGAGTTAGCTCTGTCATGATCGATCTCAAATCCGAATAAAGGAGGAGAATTACATTAAGTTGTCTGTCAATATTAAACTAAAACAAATATTCAATGAATATATACATTAAACTATTGTGTTAATATTAGGTTGTTTTCTGGAAGGAATGTTGTCATACTCCGGAGGTATACTTATCCTTCAAATTGGATGGTACCCCTTGTGACAATATGAGATATAATAGGTAAACAAGGCTCATATAGATGCTGACAAATACAAGTCATACACAATAATAAAATCAAACAGTCAAATGTAAAAAATATAAACAACCTCAAATGTGCATACCAATACGACTTTGACACAACTAGAAAACATAATCGAAAACAAAGTGACAAAAATAGGAATCAATACTACAATCCCAGTATCATAAAAGTAAAATTCTAAAACCAAAGTCCAGAATATAAAAACAATAAAATCCGAAAGCTCTCGAAGTAAAGTGAGACCAGTAGGTAGGACCTCCAAACGTCATATCATATCCTCTATCTGCTACCTGAGGGGAAAGAAAAGTAAACGACGTAGTGAGTATTAAGTACTTAGCGGGTACAAAAAAGATATAGTGCATGAACTAAATGTAAGGAAATCAAAAGAAATATAGTCTCAAAAGTAATATTTACTAACCACAGTAAGAGTAAGAGCATAACAAAATATATATACCAACTTAGTCAGCCGAGTGTAATACAATGAACAACAGTAAGTAATGATTAGCAATGGTACTGCCCACAACAACATGAGTAACCTATAACAGTATATAACAAGTATGCAATAAACATATCACAAGCATATGAAATAAACATCTTGCATGCATATGTCATGTTCGTTGCTTGCATACAACTCCAGTTACCACTATATTTGAGTGGCCAAGTGGGCAAAATAAGACAATTGCATGCAACTCTAGCTACCACTATTCTTGAGTGACTGAGTGGGTAATATGATGAATAGCTATCTAGCTACATATAGTGGTCACTATTTACACGCATCTCTAGCTACGACTACCCCGAGTGATTGAGTAGGTACGACATGACAAAGCTGAACGTAACTCCAACTACTACTATCCCGAGTGACCGAGTGAGCAAATATGACTAACAGCTCTCTCAACCATAAGGGTGATATAGTAGACAGCATGCATGCAATGCAATGATGAGTAAAAAGTAAACAATCGTCTCTATACATGAGTAACACAATCATATCTAGAAGTATGAGCCCTAAACAATGAATCTAAAAATAGTAGATATACATGATATTAAATAACATGAATAACAAAAGAGACTACATAGATATCAAATAGATCACATTTAAGGTTAGGTGGGTAAGTATTAAACTCAAGTATAAATAAAAGTAGAGTTAAGATAATAAACTAACTATATAATCAAAATTCATGAACTAAGATTAAAGATCTACAGAGGTCAAAGGAAGAACTACTCGCCTAATTTGTAGATCATGATGATTGTATTCACGTCTAAGAGCTTGCCTCGAATTAAAATCCTACAAACATAGAATATCAAACATAACTAAGCTCTACCGTAAGTTTAATGATAGTATCAAATCAATTTATTAACCTATTGATTAGTCCATTAATCCACTTTCAATGGATTATAACCTATCTCCTCACCCAAATTCTCTACTAATCAATTTATTAATTATTATATACTTTAATTGATGTGGGTCTAGACTCGGGAATCCTCTAGTCGGGAGTAAGGGCTACCTAGGAAAACAGAGAAGGTAAGTTCCACTAGTCGGGAGTGAGGGCTACCTGAGAAGAACTTCTAGTCGGGAGTGAGAGCTACCCGAAAAAACCTCTAGTCGGGAGAAGGGGCTACCCGGGAGGATCAGCTAGTCGAGAAGGAGATCATCTGGGAGGAGCAGGGGGTCCCAGCATGCCCCTCCGGGAGGGAAGCTCACTGAGGAGATATAACAGGTGTAAAGATATCAACCCCAAAGAAAGGAACCTACAGAACCTAGAGGCCTAGCTCGTGGAGAAAACTTCCTCTACACCTACGACTCTTCTCCACTATCTCTGCAAGTAACAGCATCAGCCAATGGTGGTGCACCATGTGGAAATCCATGGCAGAGAATATTTCCTAATGACTTACCAAGAAGCGTCAGCAGAATGCATGACGAGAGGAGGGGAGAACCTCGAAGGGGCTATAAAGGGATAGATGAAGGTTAAGGAAGAGATCAGGCACTTAGAAAACCCAAGGAACCAATTATCCTTTTCTTTTCTTTTCTTTCTTTCTTCCTCATCCACATGTCTGACTTAAGCATCGGAGGGTCATTAGTCAGATCACCGGCGGCCAACTGACGCGTCTTGATTTTGATAGGTTCTTGGTGATGATACTGCTGCGGTTGTGCGAACCAATCTTCTCCCTTAAAAACTCCATGGGAAGGGTCGCGAGAAGACGACCACATCATTAATCAATATTAATCAATTAATTGAACTCATTATTCATTTAAGTGAAACAATCTTAACTAATTGTTCTTATTAATGATACTTAATTCATCCACTTAACTAATTAACTAATTAATTCTATAATTAGGTAATCAACCTGAGTAATGCCAATATTAGGGAGTCAAACTAATTAACCACAACCCCATTTAATCGATCAAATAAGCTTAATCAAAATACCAAACTATTAATTAGATCTTATACCAGTGAAGGGGCAACAAGTTCACTACATTGGTGGCACTGGTTGTTGACGGCCAACGACCGATGGGGCAGGCAGCGATGAAGTCGTCGCTTGTGGAAAAGGCTAAGCTCGCAGTGGGGAAGGAGAGGCGGTGGTAGAGCTGTCGCTCGCGGTGGCCTAGGCAGTCAATGGGGTTGGCTACGGGTCGAGGCGGTAGGCAGCAACGAAGTTGCTCGAGGCCGGTGTTGCTGCTCACGGCAGAGAGGAGGTGGCTCGATGTGGTAGGTGGCTAGCCAAGCTGGGCACCGAGAAGGGCGACAGTGAGGAAAGGAAGAGAGGCAGCGATGGCAACGGCAACACAAGAGATGCGATGGGTATATATATATATTAACTCTCAACTTAAGTGATGATAATCCAAACAAGTTTTATCAAAGTCTAACTGACTTATCCCCATAAATCATAATAAAAATTCAATTTAAATCTCAAAAAATTTCCTAAAAATTCTAAAAAAAATTATATGTGAATTTCTTAATTAACCCTAATTATTTTTATTTTTATTTTATTATTTATTGTTATTTTTTCATATTTAACAAATGTGTTATAGGGTCTGACTGTAACGTCTTAGCAATGACCGCTATATCTTCAGAACTCGAGTGTAACTATAAATATGCAAGAGTTTGCATTATAGGATCCGACTATAATGTATCAGCAAGAACCGCTATGTCTCCATGAGAACTTAGATGCAGTGTTAAATAGAAAAGAGTTCACACCATAGGTTGGTTAAAAATAAATGTTATAGTAAAATTAATAGTCTAATATCTGCAATATAGGAACACAGGAATCCTCATAGGTAAAGCATTAGAGGTAATAGATACAATGATTAGGTGAAGAATTAATATTTTCTGTATACAAGAGACAAAATAGATAGGTAAGAAGACAAAAATAATAGAGAACTCAAGTTTTAATTTATGGTACACAAGAAAGAGTAAAATAATAAATGGAGTAGGTATTGTTGTAGATAATTTGTTAAAAAATGAAGTTGTAGGAGTAGTTAGAAAAGAGGATAGAATTATAGCTTTCAAGATAGTAGCGGAGAAAGGAACTATGAACATAATTGGTGTATATGCATCTCAAGCAGGATTAGATGAAGATATCAAATCAAGATTTTGGGATAACCTAGATGAAGTATTATAAAATATTCCATCAAATGAAATAATTTTAATAGAAGGCGATTTAAATGAATATGTTAGAGTGAAAAATAAGAAATATTAGAGGGTGCATGGGGATTATGAGTTTGGAATAAAAAATAAAGAAAATAATACTATATTAGAATTTACAATAGCATATGATCTTATATTAGCTACTATGTTTTTAAGAAAAGAGAAGAACACCTGGTTACTTTCAAAAGTGAGAATAGGAAATCACAAATTGACTTTCTTATGATTAGAAAGAGGGATAGAAAGATTTGTAAAGATTGCAAGGTCATTCCTGGAGAAAGCTTACTACTCAACATACGTTAGTAGTGTTGGATATATTCTTCAAGTAGAGTATTAATAGAAGAAAAATATACACGACTCTTAAAATTAAGTGGCGGAAATTAAAAGATGAAAAATAAAATATATTTAAGGAAGATGTAGGAATACAAGTATTAGGTGAAATATATGATATCCGTAATATGATATGGGATAAGATGGTATCAAAGTTAAAAATAATAGTTAAGAGTATACTCGATGAGTCAAAAAGGTCTACACTACCAAGTAAGAAATCTTAGTGGTGGAATGAGAAAGTACAGAAGAAAGTGAAGAAAAAAATAAACAAATATAAGGAATTATATATTTGTAAGAATAAAGAAAACTTTAAAAAAATATATACAATAGTCAAGAAAGAAGCTAAGAAAGCAGTCAATGAAGTTAATAATGAAATTTTTGAACGATTATATTAAAAATTGAATACAAAAGAAGGAGAAAGAAACATTTATAGAATAGCGAAAGTGAGAGAGAGAAAGACAAAAGATCTTATCCAAATAAGATGTATTAAATATGAAAGCAATAGGGTACTAGGAAATGATGGAGAAATAAAAGAACAGTGAAAGAGATATTTTTATCAACTTTTTAATAAAAGTTTAGGTGACAAACTTAACTTAGATAATTTAAGTAGGTCAAATAAATATATAAATTTAAATTTTTATCACAGAATTCAAATTTCAGAAGTAGAACAAGCTTTAAATGAGATGAAAAATGGAAACAAGATATTAAATGACTTCTAAAATTATTTTATATGATATTGAAAACAAAAAAAATATTTAATCAATAGAGGGTAAGTACTTTAATTCTCATATAGAAAAATAAGAGGGTCGTACAAAATTGTACAACTATAAGAGCATTAAGCTAATGAGTCATACCATGAAACTTTAAAAAAATAATAGAAAAAAGATTAAGGAAAGAGATCACGGTTACCGAAAATCAATTTGGGTTCATGCTTGGAAGGTCGACAATAGAAGCTATACATCTTCTCAGACAACTAATTGAAAAGTATTGGGAGCAAAAGCAAAACCTACACATGATATTTATTGACTTAGAAAAAGCTTATTATAGAGTCCCAAGAGAAATTATATGGAGAATTCTAGAAAAGAAAAGTGTTAGTGTAGTATATATTGAACTAATTAAAGATATGTATGAAGAAGTAACGACTAGAGTAAAGACTTCAGGTGGATTAACTGAAGCATTTCCAATAAAGATAGGGTTACATCAAAGATCAGCTCTAAGTCTCTATCTTTTTATACTACTCATGGATGAACTCACTGGACACATTTAAGATATAATACTATAATGTATGTTGTTTGCAGATGATATTATTTTGGTAGATAAGACACATAAAGCAGTAAATGCTAAATTAAAATCTTGGCGGGAAATACTAAAAGTAAAAAATTTTAAATTTAGTAGAGTAAAAACATAATATATAGAGTTTAAGTTTAGCAATATTAGACGTAATGAGACAAGTATTAAGATAGGAGATGACGAGCTATCTGAAACTGAAAGCTTTAAGTATTTAGGATTATTTTTACAAGACGATAGAGAGATTGAGAGAGATGTCTTATATAGAATACAAGCAAGATGATTGAAATGAAGGAGTGTCGGGTGTTTTATGTGATCGTAAAGTACCTCTAAAACTTAAAGGAAATTCTACAAAACGGCAGTTAGACCTACTATGTTATATGACGTTGAATGTTGAGCTATGACTCGAACACATAAGCAGAAGATGAGAGTTGCAAAGAGGATGTTAAAATGGATGTTTGGACACATGAGGATTGACAAAATAAAAAATGAGAGCATTAGAGAGAAAGTCGAAGTTGCATTTATTAAGGGAAATCTCCGAAAAATACGTTTAAAGTGATACGGACATGTACTTAAACGACCAATAAATACTCCAGTTAGGCGATGTGAAACTACAATAAATACGCACATCAAACGAAGAAGAGAAAGACCAAACAAAAACTTGATTAGCAACAATTAAATAAGATAAAATTTATTTAAGTATAATGATGATATAGTAGGGGATAGAGCCCAATGGCGTAGAAGAATCCATATAGCCGATGCCACCTAGTGGGATAAAACTTGATTGTTGTTGTATACTAAAACAGTAATTAGTAGATGCATGAATCTCATGGATTGTATCAAGTGATTACAGTTACATGTTCATCTACTCTAATCAACTCTTCTCCTCTTTAAATGAACCTGAAGCATGCTGGACTACATAATCTAAAAAAAGGTTACTCAGCCTTATTAACTACAAAATCTTTAGAGTGAATCTAGTTAACTAGGTAAACACTTTCAATTCTCATTCTCTAATCAAGCCAGAAAATGAGTTTGTGCACCTTTTGTCCTAGTAATATGGGTCTGAGTCCTGTTCCTTCAAAGTTTAATTTTAGGTATATTACTCACACATAATTTATCTCTTTTAACGAAAAAACAGCCTAGAATTTTCTCGCTTTTCTCTTCCATCAATGCTAACATCAAAATAGAAGTTGGAGCTTGCTTGTGTTTTAAGAAGTGAGAATGCTAAAGAAGTTTTCTCTAATACTTCTGTCTTTATAGTCAAGATATTATGAATGAATCATCTTGCTCTCATATCCTTTAACAAATAGTACTGCAGAAGGGAATAATAAGTATTTTGCTAAGACTTTAGAGACCTTCTTGCTTAATATGAGGTTCCCTTGCATCCTTAAGATAATGCATGCAATTCTCACATCATAGTCTTATAAAATCACATTTCTTCTGTTCATAATCAAGAATTTTTTTCAGTTCTCCCTCATGATGCACCATAGAATCATCTACTACACACTACACGTGAATGAACTTGCTTCATCCATATCATCCTCATGCACTGACAAACTTTCACCAAAGTTCATCAACTCTATCCTTGTTGGATGTTCCAAATTGCATGATTAAATTGGGATTTCATTTCAGCTAATGTGACATTCTTTAAGTTCACTCTCTTTTTATCTAGCCCACCTGCCACACGTAAAGTAATAAAGGAGGTGTTTTGCATGTTTATTTCATTGTTGATTCCATGTCTGCTATTATAGAGTGATTGATACCATAGGCTTGTCCACCACCAAAGTATAACTTATGGTGACAAATCTAGACAATTGTAGAAACATCACTAGACTCCAAAACCCTACAAAAACCTTCCATGAGCCTATATTATACCTCCAACCAAGACCTTAGTATTTCTATAAGGAAATGTACTGGTAAGTGTAGCACTTTTCATCCTCTTTCTTGTTACACTTCTTATGCTTCATTGTCTTCATAATGATAAGACTCCTTATCCTATCTCATGGGCTACATCTTATCTGAGATGGAGACAAGCTGTGATAGATGGGATGGTGATGCTGTATTAATTGAAGATGGAAACTTATTGCTATTCCTTTTAGCAAATCTACTATTGGTTGAAAATGGTCCCTAATACTCAATTGATAGACTTAAAGATCAAGGTGGCAAAAGGGTATACTTTTTTTTTTGTGCCAAAGATCTCTTTAATTTCTTCCTTATATTGGCAACTAAATCCAAGTGTCCACAACATTAATTGAATATCAAGACCTCTGTGGTCATGTAGATGAGGTGTATACATGAAGTAACACCCCAGATTTGTCCCTTAGGAGGAGATTGACCTTGTGTGCAAACTAGAGAAATCTACATGGGCTAAAACAATCTCCTATGACATAATTTGGTAAATTCAGCTCTAGTCTTTTCAGTGTAGGATGATTAGAACCATATCAGATCATTCAGTGCTTTACATTACCTATCAATCAAGAAAGATTATCATTCTTATCATTAATGTAGATGATACTATTACAACCAGTGATCCAGTGATGATTCTTTAAGGATCAACTAGCTAAAAGTATAAAATTATGAACACTTTCAAAGCTAAGGATTTAGGAGACTTCTACTATGTTATAGGGGTAGCAAAAGTTGATACAAAGATACTCTCAATCAACAATTTTGAGAGTTTGATTTGAGTTAAACAAGTTTAGGCCAAAAACCTATTTATGATCCACAAATAGGCATATAGGCCTGACATGGTAAGCAACAAGCTAGCTCATCTTGGCCTGTTCATAAATCATATATAGATACACATGTTATGTTGAAGTCCAAGGGTTAACATGAATCCTCAGACACCATAGTTGTCATTGCCCAACCCTACAATCATGACATTTTCTGTCCAACCCAAGACTCAACTCCCATTTACCCCACCCTCAGAATTGTGATGCCAATGTTGTTTTCAAAACTCAATTGTTTATCCCAATCTAAACCACAAGTCTAGCCAATCGTCAATTGTCATTCCATCTCCAACACTTGTCATTGTCAATTGTTGACTCCAGCTCCATTATCAAATATATCAAAAAAAAAATCCATCTGGTGTTGACTTGTTAACTTCAGAGTATTTAATGTTAGATTATATGCTTGAACTTATTGTGGAATGGATAGATAGTGCTTGAATTGTAATTTTAAATTCTTGAATATATATTTATCTTGAAAATGCTTTTTCAAGTGAATTGTCAAATTTTTATGTGAACTTTTTCGTAGATTATGTGTTTGGGTTTAATTAGTATGTTAAATTTATCTCTATTTTTTCAATTTTGTCCGATGTTTGAGTGTGTTAAATGGGTTAAATCACAATCATGATTTATGACTAACCTAACCCGAACCGTTTAATTTGTTTAATCAAATGAGTTGGATCAAGTTAAACCATTTAAAATCCTTTTGTATGTCTACCAACACTTAAATTTTGAGTCACAATAGAATTTCAATCATGGACCAAAACAATATGGCTTTAGTACCATACAGTGTCGTGTCGATATGGTTCGGTACTTTTTCTTTTTATATATATGTGTATATTAATTTAAAAAACATCAATTTTTTAAATATTTGGCTCTTATGGACATTCATTATTGAGTTTAGATTTTAGATGTTAACTATTAATTTTATATTTCAATATTATCTCGGATGATTAATCCCTATTGTATCTTTTGCAAAGCTATCAATAAAGTATAAATTTGAAATCTATATTTTTAGTATTATTGCATACAGTGAAATAAAATATTCTTACAACACTATGAAGATTGGCACCAACTTCAGCGTCTTTAGATATATAATGAATCCAAATTGTCACAAGTTTGGAGTTTTAATAATAATAATAAGCATTGCTCATATCACATTTATCTGAAAGGGATGAAATTAATTCTTAAAATAATTTTCAAAAACAAATATTTCAAAATTATTGGACATTTTCCATAACTAAACCTAAAATTACTTGAAGAGTT
>JBAMHZ010431299.1:0-10790 GCA_037177395.1 Alpinia galanga | reverse complement strand
ACGCCTCGGAAGCGCCCCTCTCCGCGCGCTCCTTCGCTCGTCGTCGCAGCCATCTCCACCAGAAGACTTCGAGGTGAAGGGAAGCAGCTCCGAATTCCTCCGTATTTATAGGCGGAAACGCCGGTCTCGCTTCCACCCGACAGGTCTTCGGCCCAGTCGCCGTCTATTCTTACCGCTTACCGACGTTTCGCCATTGGCAAGCGAGCGAAGTGACCCCAGCGGAGCACCGTAAGCTCGCGACGCCCGCACGAATCACGCAACGCGACGGCGTCCGCGCCCCATCAGACGGCTGGAGGCGTCGGGACCCACGCGAGTGCGGACAACGAACGGCCATCTCGAAGCGCTTAAGGGAGCGGCGCACGTGCAGGTACCGCTCAGCGGGCCCACTTAGCACGAATAAGAACTAGATAAATCGAACCAATTCCAAATATATATTTTTATCACCGAATTAATAAATCAATTATTAATTGAACTAAGACGACACGTCGGATGACACGCTGGCGGATGAGGAAATAAATTAAACTGAAAATTTACAGATTATTGGAGCTTGGTGAAAAGCGGCGAGAAGGAGCGGATCCTGTGCTCTGCAATCATGGCCTCTTCGTCCGTTCGTCGAAAGGCGCAACTTCCCAACCCAGCTGAAGCTTCTTCCATTTGATTGCTAAGCAACCGCTTTTTTTTTTCTTATATGGATTCTCGCCGGTAAAGGGGAGATCTACCGCCGCAACGCTGGTGAAGGCACAATCGGTGGAAGAATTAAAAACTTAGAACTTTAATACTGTGGTAACACGAGAATTGAAGAGGATATATGATGCTATTTCCAATTGCATCAAACCCTATTGAGGCAACAAACTATCTAGGTTGGGGAAGAAAGGGGCGAAACAGTAAGGAGAGACCGAGGATGGGAGGCCAGACCCGTGCGCCGCAGAACCTCGTCGAGTCATCTTTGCGCGAGGAGGAGGAGAGTGGACGGCAAGAGATGCGGCTACTGGATGCGATACAAGGAAAGCTCGCCGCATCCGCTCGTTACCGGAGGAGGAGGAGGAGGAGGATCGGCAGGGCGTGAGAAGGAGCGCTAGGGAGAGGTCGATAAATTTTTAAAATCGTCACATTATTGCCAAATAGAAATTTATTATCACATTAAAAAAATCTGATTTTTTTAAAGAAAAATAAGATGAATTTTAATGAGCAAAAATGAAAATTTCACTATTTTTTTTTTGTTAAACAAAATGAGGCTTCAGAGTCGAAGACCAGCTATAAATAGGAACAATTTTTAAAATTTCTTAACCTTTTATTTAATATTGGCAATGGCGCACGTCTCGGCGACACTCGAGAGCCATACCTCCCCCCTTCCCTTCGCTCCGGCTTCCAAATCGGATCGCGGACCCTCTTCGAGTCTACAAGGTGACAGCCCACCCCGATCGCCTCCTTTAAAGAAAGAGGGCGAAGACGATCGCTTGAGGGCTGTTCCAGGACCTACTTGGGGTTGGAGACGCGGAGGAGCGCCACCAGAGGGTGCGAGGGAGGTCAAGCTGATGACATTCTTGACGAGATTGTGGTAGAGGAATCGGAGGTGGAGCAAAGATTCATCGGAATTCGGCATGGCGCTTTTCCTGATCAAGTTCTTCTTCGGCCTCGCGGTCTTTTGCGCCATCGGATGGGTCTTCTCCGTGTAAGTTCATCCATTTCACTTAGTCGTGCTCCTTCTATTCTGCTAAATTTAGTTAATTTTGTCGAATCGGCTTCTGGTCTCGATCTTAACTTAAAAGCCTTACGTGAAGGTATATACCGACAAGACGATAACTAAAGCTGGCCTTTTTAGCTTCCACTGTCTTCTTACGGAGTTGCTATCCTTTTCCTCGCCAAAATTACATACAGTTGCATCCTATAAATGAATGTAGTTATACTTATTCTTGGGCACAGGTGATGTCACCTGTTAAGCATCCTCTCCATAAGGCACAGGTGCTGTCGCATACTAAAAAGTAGAAATTGGTTTCACTTTTATATCCGAGAACAGAAGAATATGAGATACTTTACTAAGCCTTATCAACATCTGAGAAAGTTGTTTTACTTGCTAAATATGATATAGTGGACATCAAAACATTTTCCACTCATAACTAGAGCCAGTATTAGATTGCAAATAGGTACACTAATGGAACTAACTACATAACACCAGTATGATTCTATGCTTCTGTGACAAAGACACAAGGAGTGAACCCTGCAATTTTTGCATGTTGATCTGCAAAGTTTATAAGTTTGCATTAGTTAATTCTGTTTATTTTTAGTTTCTCCTCTGTGTTTGTTGTTGCAGATTTCTTTTGAGGTTGTTGGCGCTGATATTGAACAAAACGGCTGGAATATCTGTGGCTTTCCAAGTTGCTGGATGTAATTGTTTGAAGGATGTGTTTGTGACATTCAAAAAGGTCCTTTTCATGTTTCTGTTTAGATTTGCATATGATAAGAAAAATCATGATATGATTTCTTACAGAAGTTTTGCTCTACTCCAAGTTATGATGAATGATGAAATAAAACAACCTGAGTATAGTTTATGATACTTTGTTTTACAGAATTCACGATGGTGACTAAGATTTTGAAATTTGATATACCTTTAGGCATTTACTTCAACTTAACAACAGAATGATAGTTATGTATGGATTGAAATCCCTGTTGAGCTATTGGATAAGTTGATGAGCCATGCAAACGAGTAGCAGTGGCATACTCTTGGCCAGCCTGCAGTACCACTTGAACTCTCACAACCAATTATAGTTCACACATATAGAGCCCTGACCAACATCCATCATTCAGTGGTTCTCCCAAGCTGCTAGTGTTGAGTTAGGATTTAACTTAGTTTTTGTAGCAGACATGGGCAGTGCATCGCCACATGTGTCAATGACTATTGGAGAACATGTAAAAAGGAGACTTTTCTTCTTAGGAGGAGATTTGTGTGTCAGGGAAGCACATGAGTTGGGAGTTTGGATATATTCTCCATTTGTGATAAGTCAAGTTAGTTTGAGAACTTTATTGAACATAGTGTGGATAGAGCTTGCCTAGGTACTTGTATTTTTGCACACTTCAACAAAAACATAATATAAATAATAAATAAATAATAATAAAATTATATTTGATGATTTATAATATATTATCATGATATTTTATTACTAATATATAAATAACCATAGATTATTAATAAATAATAATTTGTTTTTCAGTTAATTTAGCTGAATGCTACAGAATACAATCTGTATCTCTTTTTAACTGACATGGTAAATGGTGTAATATAATTCATTTTTTTTGTTGATTTGAGAATTAATTTGTTATGCCTTTCAGGGTGGCATTGAATCCATATTGATTGGTGAAATCAAACTTACTTTACGTGAATCACTGTTTTCAAAAGACCAGAAATTGCAGCTGTTAATATCTGACCTGGAAATCTATTTATGTTCCGCTGCAAAAAGTACCAAGAAGAGTAAATCTCGAAATCGAAGTTCTCGATCCTTGGGTAAAGGAGCATGGGTATTCTTGTATAACATTGCAAGATTTCTGTCAGTGTATGTTACAGAAATTAATGTGAAGGTATGTAGTTTTGATAGTTCTAGATTTTATTGCAAGATTGAATTTCTTGAATGAACAGTAGCATAATTAGAGATGCAAGATTATCAAGCTATAGAAATGAGCTATTCTAACTATTCATATGGTGTAAACTCTCTTTATTAAGCAAATACAGAGTGTGGTTGATTCATAAAATGTACAATTGGGAATATATTATTATATTTTATTTGAAAATTTACTTAAATAGATAGACATTTAGGACTACCGAATTGCTTGCTTGTGAAACATGGGAAAATTCTTTAAGAAAATACTAACTGTTCTTATAAAATTTAGCTAACATGCTTCAGTTAAATATAAAATTTCAACACAAATAAATAACATATTTCACACATTTGTATGATCCATATCCGTCACACATTTTTTAACCACCATTAGAACTTGATAATATGCAGAGAATCAGTGATTTGTACATAACGACACAAAGAAAATACAACAAAGGAGCTATGTGGAGGAAAACCTAATGACTTTTTAGCCTGTTAGGAAGTTGCCTATCTCCATGCATACACTTTGCTAAATATGATTAAGTATTTATGCTGCGAGCTCTAACTATACAGCACAAAAAGTGCTCTTTGAACTGGAACAAAAAATAACTTATCTGAAGGTAATGCAACAAACTTTCTGACATTTCTAAAGCCACTGGTAGTTTAGCATCTGATTAGTTAAGAACTTTCTACATTGAAATAAATGCAAGAAGTTATAAAAACTTGTAATTACTTAAAAAGCATTCTGTATGTGACATATAAATGCATATGAAAATGAAACATGTAAATGAATACATATATTGATCTTTTTGCTTAAACGTAAGCCTGAAGTATTTAATTTATTCTATGTTCATTATACTTGAACATGATTGCTTTTAAACTGTTCGTTTTGACTGAAAGGCATTTGTTATTTTGTGCTGCTCTTTGCTCAAACATCTAGGGGCCGAAATCTGCAGCTCAAGTAAGGGGAATGAGAGTGGATGCATCAGTAGATCAACAATCAAAGTTTAGTTTTAATCTCAAATTGCAACTTGCACATTTTGGTTTCGATGTATTATCAGAGCCTGATCTTGGAGAACCATCCAGCCTGACATTAGAAAGGTTGAATATGCCAGTGGAAACAAAGTTCTCTCCTTTCACTTGTGAAGATTTCTCTCTCATCTGTGAGCTTTCTTACAAAAGGTCTGTTTACCATTTTAGTCACATCTGATGAAACCTCAATAATTTTCCACTTTTCACTAAAGAAACATGTAGAAATCATGTGCATCTTGAATCTTGAATGCCTAATTGCCAATAGCTTGGTGTTAGCTCTTCAACTGTCAAGCAGTTGACAACCAATCATGCTGTTAAGGTGTTAACCATACAATCTAATAACCTGCCTTGATGTCTCAATAGGTTCAATATTTCAAAATGCTTATATTATCTCTTGAGTTGCTAATATCCCACATACAGTGCCCTCTAAAATGCTTTCCTTGTTTGTTAAAACATTATTTCAAACAAATTTGTTTTAGTGAGCCTATGTTGTTTTGTGAACTGTAGTCACAATGGTAGATACTTTCAATATAAAAGCTATTGAAGTCATTAATTTGGAAATATTTTTCAGCTTCCTGTTATTTATATCTTGGTGTATACTTGTGCTTATCAGCCAAATCAGCCCTATCTTTATGTTTTGTATTCATTACATAGTATTTAATATTTATAGCATATGGTGGAATGTTCATGATAACATGAATTTTCCATCTTAGAGAGAACCAAGGGAATTCCATTTTCAAGTATACTGGATTACATAGGAATATCTTGGATGGATAAAAAACTAAAGCTTCTCAAATCATCTGCCACAGGGAAGTTGGAGTCAAATTTAGTAATTTGGATGTGTCATGTGGAATGATTGGCATTAACTTGAAGGAAAGCCTATTCATCAAAACCAAGAGAGAGTCCAAAAGCTCAGTTGGTCTTGATGTGAGCAAAGAATGTGCTTCGGATAATAGCTCTGGAAAGTCTGAAAAAAGTAAATCTTCAACATCAACAATGAAGAAACATGTTCTTGCATTTCCAGAACAGGTTTGGCCTCTCTGTGGGTTGGTGCAACGTTTTTTGCTGTTCTATATTAAAGTAGACCAGATCATTTATAGCTTATCTACATAACAGAATTTGAATACAGTTATTTGATCCCTGGAATTGTGCTTTGTAACAATGTGATAAAAATGCATCATTGCGTCAAGCTGCCTAAATCCTTTCAGAAAAACATATTTGACAATGAACATACTTGTTAAGGAAAAAGACAAAGGTCTGGCTTGTTATTCACAACACTTTAAGTTACTAAATATGTCATCCTTAACTACCATCGGTACATTTCACTATAAGAAAGCATTTTTGCACTAGTAAGTCCCACTTATGCAGATGTGGATCAATCGTTTGGTTCTTTCATTTAATGAATACACTATTAACCTAGTAATATTGGCCACATAGTCTGGCTTTAAAGTCAGAATTTATTTCTATCTGAATAAGCTTAAAGACTTGGTACATGACCAAGAGTTGTCCTAGTGGTAAATTCAACAAGGCCTTCTGCAGTAAAAGGCTATTTGGATGGTGGACTCATTTGGATCACATTCTATTAACTTCAGAACCTAGCCCTAGTTAGACTTTAGGCATTACAATATTGTCAAGCCTCAAATAATAATCTGTGATTCCCCAATGCAGTCCTACATAGAAACTTTGGGCTTGTTGTGTTGGTTTGTAGGTTCAAGTGATAATCACACTGCTAATTGCCGTGCTAGTTCATTATGCTATGATGGAATCAAAGATGGAGAATAAGTTGTGGTTCAACAAGCTAATGATCCAGATCAAGCTAAGGCTGTGGAAAGAAATGAGCATTGCACTCTAGATCTACTTCAATATTCTTTAACTTTGATTAGTGCCCTATAATGTATAAACATATTTTTGCTTTTTTTTCGCTTTCATAATTCTAAGCTGGACTATTTATTGTCTAGTTGGATAAATCTTTTCTGCTAGCTGAAGCATTTTGCAGTGCTATTAAACATGGTTTATTTATTCCTTGGAAGGTTAGCTTCAACATTAAAGAGCTAGATGTGATGTTTATGCACCAAGGCCAGGGCATTGTTGCAAAGAATACAGTGACTGACATCCTGCTGAGAAGTGTTAAAACTCTGTCATATGATGATGCTGGAGAGGCCACATCACATTTTTTACTCAACTTGGATTTTAGTCAAATTCATGTATGTTTTTACCTAACTAGTTTTTCTTCATATATACCCTACATTTCCCTTTAATTTGCCATTTTTTTTTCTCATGCCAGCTACTTGAGGAAGGGGTTACTTCAGTGTTGGAGATTTCGGAAGTTGCAATTATAGCTAGAGCTAATGTTCCAATGCAAGTGAGTTGTATATTGGCTAATTGTATTTTACATTTACTTCTTATTTTTATCCTGATTTATGAAAAGGGTGTTGCCTGATTTTGAGCATGCCTATCATACCATGTTACTTACTGGCATGAGATCCAAATGTGCTAGGTATTATTAAGAAAGTGGTAGATAGTGTTAATGTGGGAAAAAGATCAATGTGGCTGAAAAAATAATAATTGAGACTCCTGATTTGTTGTTATCATAATGTCTTTGACTTGCTCTTTATATCATTTCAATTATTATAAAATGATAATTTTTTTCAGTAGTCTTTAACTCAAAAATTACAGAACAATTTTGCTCAATCTGATTATAGTTTGACCATACTTTTTTTTTTATTATAGTAAATATGTAACTTTTGGGGGGCATAAAAACATAAGCTAGCTTATGAGGGTGCATAGTTGTCTTATACGTAGTATTAAATTTCTTTTCCCATTTTATACCTATTCTATCCCTAAAACGATTTTGTTTTAATGAATGAAATGAAAACATAAAAAGGAAGTGGAAATGGAAAGGAAACATACATAGAAGTTTTCATTGTTTCTGAGGAGGCACCTAGAAATCCTATGGATGTCTAAACATGGATTCTTTAAACCTACAATCACTAACAAACTGTTATGAAATCAATCCCTATATGCTATCTTGGAGAAACCTAAAAATTGTTGGATTAAGTTCATATAAGGTCACATTGGAAGTGTTTAGTCCATGATTGGTAGACTTTAGGTAAATGTTACATGGACCTGAGCCGGAAAGTCGAGCGAGTTTGGATCAAGATGTCTGATACAATTATTAATGTCATAGATCCATATGTGGTGGTTTAGCCTTTAGAGT
Organism: Alpinia galanga; assembly: GCA_037177395.1. Taxonomy (NCBI): domain Eukaryota; kingdom Viridiplantae; phylum Streptophyta; class Magnoliopsida; order Zingiberales; family Zingiberaceae; genus Alpinia; species Alpinia galanga. The sequence continues at coordinate 2,951 of JBAMHZ010431299.1, read as the reverse complement.
GGATAAGATGGAGATGGTCGATTAATCCAGACAACATTATGGTCGTATTTGAACTTTATGATTGGAGTTGAAAATTCTGATCTGCAAAATAAAATGGCATTGGGATGTGCTCGATAGGGCACACTTCGATGCTCATGTAAGTAAACTTAAGGGGTTGGAATGCTCTCACTAAATGCTCTTACCTCAGTAAGTTTTACTGTAGAAGTGGTTGCTGATCCTCTTACCTTGGAAGGTAAGCCTTCCCTTGCTCTTAGTATGGAGGTTAAGGCATTACTCTTCCTCTTTCCTTGAAAGGTAGTGAGGCATTGATCTCTCTTTTACCTCAGAAGGTAAACCTTCCTCTTCCTCTTAGTTTGGAAACTTGGGCATTTGTCTCCCTTGTACCTCAGGATGTAAATCTTCCTCTCACTCTTAGCTTGGTGGAAGTGAGTCTACCTGATGCTCTTGCCAAGAAACTCTTGTTAGAACTGCTTTTCCTCCTCTTAGTTTGGAAACTCCCTCTCGAATGCTTGACAGTGAATAAAGAGAGTATTGGAGCTTCATGTAAACATGAAGATCCTACTGGAATCTTACTCTGATACGATTATATATCAAGCCATGTCTAAACAATAAAGTTGTATTGTCTGCTTTGATACCAATTGTTACAATTCTCACTTAGATGAGAGATTAACCTATTAACTTAATTGGCTCAACTACTAACCTAAAGTACTTAAGATTAAGTTGATAACAGCCCACATATCTGAGCTTATAAAGCTTGTCTATTAACCCACAACTCAAAATGTGAGACTAAACTTGAGGTGTCCTGGGCTTGTGACCAAGAGAGAACAAGCTTCTGTATCAACTGAGTTGCAAGCATTTTTCTTGGTTTTGTTTCATCAGAGGGTAAAATTCTAATTCATATTTTGCTAGATGAATCATGGTTAAGCATAGAGTTTCATAGGTTAACTCTTGATTTTGAAATTTTCTAAGTCACTTAGTGACTTAGAACAGGTGTCACATCCAATTTTGTATGAGGATACCTCATGGCAAAGGGAAAAAAATCCCACCTAAAAATAAAATTTAAAGGCACCTTTCCATAGTTCATCACTACAGTTGAAATGTGTTTCTTATTAAGGTAAGAAAGAGCAGAAAAGAATTAAGTGAAGGAAGGAGTTCTAGCATAAAATGGATCTTCCTGTTGCCTCATAAATTTGCAGGCAAAAGGAAGAAAGCATCTTTGTCTAAGTCAGTTGAAATCCATGGATGTTTGCACGTACACAACCACCTTTGTCTCTGTCATCACTTCTTCATTCACATTACCTGACCTGGAGAAGCCAACCTAAGCTCTACAAGTACTGCTGCAACCTCAGTAAACTCAAGATATCCAGCCCTTAGTCGCAAGCTTACTCGGCTCCCCTGTGAAGGACTCATGGTGACTAGTCATCGAATGTGTTGGACTTCCCTCTATGGAGTTCAACCCCTTGTCGCTGATCCTGGAATTATTCCACCAGATCACACAGTAGTTGGATTTGAGTGTCTTGGCATTAATGGTGTTGTTGGAGAAGATTCACAAAGAAGAGATTTACTTGTTCCCCATGCCAAGTGGAACATTCCAAATGTCATATTTGGATGGGTAAATGGAGATTCTTTCTCCTCATGCCATGTATATCTCCCTTGTAGGAAGGAGGAATCACTTGGCTCTCCCTCCTCAATTTTGTCCTTTATCTACCAATGAAATTTGAGCTTTGGAGAAATGGTAAAGCAGGTAAGACTGCATCCAATAGATTCTTTTCTAAGACCCTATATTGACGGGAGCTTCATGCACCAAACTATCTTTTTTTTTAATCTACCCATGCAATTTTATTTCTCTTGTAGTAAACACAGTTAAACTACAAACTCTAAAGTTATCTAATGAAATTCATTGTTATCAACAGTTTTTATTCTGGAAACATAATATATATATATATATATATTGGTTAGAGCCCTTAGGCAAATTGTGTCTTTAGTTATTTCTTCTAAGCTCAGATCAATTTTATAATTTTCAATTATTTTAATTGCTAGAATTTGTGGCTGCATTTTATGTGATTTCATTTCTTTTGCAGCTTCTACCTATTAGTGCTGAGGTTGATCTCAAGATTAGCAGCACTAGGTGCAATCTTATTGTCAGCAGATTAAGACCATGGATTTGTCTTAAGTCGGGGAGACAAAAACCCATGGTTCTTCGTGAGGAAAGTCCTAACCAAGAAAATAAACCAAAGGATAAGATGGCTACTATTATGTGGAAATGCACAGTTTCTCTACCAGAGATTACTATTGTGATTCATAATGTCCATGATTCTCCTTTATTCCATGTAAGTTATTATTCATTCTTGAGAGTTGCTATTATCTGCTAGATCTTCCCCTCAAAATGTCATGGTTGTTTGGTTAGAATAATTAGTTATGAACCTTGAGTATGCTATATAGGCTAACTAAACCAACATATTGATTGGCTCACCCATATGTAGGAAAACTTATACTTCCTTGTTGGTTTTTAAGATTTGTATCAGGATCTGTAGTACTTTATACTTCTTCAAGCAATGCACTTCTCAGAAACGTGCATTTACTACTGTATATAGCCTTCTCTTTCTCTCGAGATGAACACATATGTTAAAATATTGCTGGCCATTGTTTCTTTCTTATATTTTTCTGTTTTGACACGGTAGAGATTATCATATACCATAGCATAGAAACTTAACATACACAATATGATTAATGTGTTGGGAGTATTGAGAGTACAATCAAAGTTTCACATTGGTAAGACATGGAAAAGATTATGTACTTATAAGATGAAAAAATATCTTCATTGGATGAGACCTTTTGGGTAAACCCAAAAATAAAAATCATGAGGATTGAGGTCCAAAGTAGACTATATCATATCATTGTGGAGATATGTGAATCTTATTTGGATTAACAATTGGTATCAAAGTCATGGT
>JBAMHZ010431288.1:0-10791 GCA_037177395.1 Alpinia galanga | reverse complement strand
ATTTGGGAAGCTTTACAGAGGCACATATGATGGAGAAGATGTTGCTATTAAGTTATTGGAAAAACCAGAGAATGACCCTGAGAGGGCACAACTAATGGAGCAACAATTTGGCCAGGAGGTTATGATGCTTGCAAATCTCAAACACCCAAATATTGTGAAGTTCATTGGAGCATGCAGGAAGCCGATGGTCTGGTGCATTGTGACTGAATATGCGAAAGGAGGATCTGTGAGACAGTTTCTCATGAAAAGGCAGAATAGGTCGGTGCCTCTGAAGCTGGCTGTTAAGCAAGCTCTAGATATTGCCAAGGGTATGGAATATGTGCATGGGCTAGGATTCATACATAGGGATCTTAAGTCTGATAATCTCCTTATAGTTGCGGACAAATCAATTAAGATTGCTGACTTTGGAGTTGCACGTATTGAGGTGAAGACTGAGGGGATGACTCCAGAAACTGGAACTTACCGTTGGATGGCACCGTACGCAAACATTCAGCCTATCTATTTTTAATAATTTTAAGATATCATAAAAGTTCTATGAATGTGATAAATTGCCCTGCTTAATTTCTTCATTGTTTTTCTCAGTTTAGCTACACTTTCAAGAAATTGTCTTGCATCTTATTCACACTTCCTAATTGTCATTACTTATATTTAGGAACCCAGTTAGAACTTATATTTTCTATGCATTGATGAAATATATTTGTTGCTGTTTATTGGTATTAGAGGCTGCTTTATTTTTCCTCCCTTCCAAGATGCAAATAAAGTTAGAGCTTATACTTGCTATGCATTGATGAAATATATTTGTTGCTATCTACTCATACTAGAGGCTTCTTTTTTCCTCCCCTCTGAGATGCAAATAAATGGTATAAGTAGTAACAACTAATTACCAGTGGATAACTCCTTCAAAATTTCTTTTTATGAACAGTGCATATTGATATTTTGAATGGCCAGTGCAATAATTACCTAAAAATCCTTGGTTTTGGTGAGCATCACAATCCATAGACATGATTAATGCTGCGCTATGGTCTATAATTGAAGTTCATACAATCATGACTTTGTAGCTTTGACATATGAACATAATGGTCTAAGGAAACTGACTGTGTGAATCTTCAACATCAGTATGTCAATTTTAGTTGATCCAATGGACTCTGTTGCATCTTTATTACAGGGCTGTTGGCAAGTTTCTGCCACTATGTGCTCATATTTTGGAGATATGTTTTCCTTATAACATTGTATATCGTAGGTTACAATACCACATCATTTCCTTGATGTGTTACCTGGGAGAAGACAAACATTTTGTGAGTAGATGCATTATACTAAATTTGAACCTGGGGCCTCTTGGAATAAAATTCAGATGCACTAACCAACAAAGAAACTCCTAATGTATTGCATGATTTATCTTGTATTTTATATATATTGATCGAGTATATATTTATATGATAACCTCATCCAAATCATATTGCTCAGACCTCCATTCTATTGCTAATACATTGGCCGTGCTGACTGCATCTGATCCATCAAGTTGATATCTTCTGATTATTTTTAGCAGTTAATTACTCATTAATCCTCATAGGATAAATGAGGAAATAGTAAATTTCTTTATGAATATGTCAAGAAGATCTAAACTATATTGGTTAGCCAATGTGATTGCCTAAGATGAATGGAGCATCAGGAGATAGGAAAATCTAAGGCATTTGCTAAAAAGCATATGACAGCCAAGCCAATGATCTATTTAACCAAAGCCCAAATGGTTGTTACACTGTGACTTTTGATCATTTGTTATGAATACACTTGCTTTACATAATATTTTAGCTGGATTTGGGTTCCAGTTATTATGTATTCTGTCACAAACTTATATTATTGACGTTTAGAAAAGTATGAAATGTTAGATAGGAATCATCCCATGGGGTTATCTTTTTGTGCTTTCCATTTAACTTTTCCACTTTGGCACCTTCCATTAAAAAAAAAAAACTACTAGTTTTGGAATTTGGTTGTTATGGCTATTTTTGTTGTTGTTTTCAGTCCTGCAGTTAATTTAGTTACTGCACGTGGACTCCTTTCTTTGCTTATGTGTTGGGTGGTTGAAAGTACGGAACAAGTTGTTCAAGGGCCCTGGGAGGATTAGGATATCAAGTAGGTTAAAATTCCAGCGAATGAATAGGGTGGTATTTTAGTAAGAGGAGTAATTCTAGAAACATTTGACTCACTCCAAGTTTCCAGATTTGTACTTCTAGAGGAGACCTTCCACAATCAGTGAGAAATCACAATTTTTTTTCATTCAATAGTCAATACAATCCTATCTTGGTCAAGAGAGGAAAAGCATATTAAAATAATTCATTGTAATTAAGAATATTTCCATCTTTGGGGGAGTAGATTATTAAAAACTTTCCTTTTTCTCAGTATGTCTTCAATTATTGTTTATTTGGGCCCTTAAAATAATCGAATGATCTAAAATTTAAGACAGTGTCTTGCATCACTCATGCCTTCTGACTTTGATTTATGCTGTTCAATCTTCAATCGTTGCAAGATTGATCTTTTTTTCTTCTTTTTTTCCTTTTTGTCATTTTTATATGTCTACTAAGACAATGACCAAAAAATGCGAACAAACTTTAGCTTGAATAATTACTAGACGCAAGTTTATTGGTCACCAACGCAAAGATGCTCAGCTGGGGTCTTTTCTTTCTGCTTCTCGCGTAGGCTTAGGCTGTATATTTCACTTGAATTCTTGTGGATTGAAATTTGAAAAGTTAATGGATGTTTCTGTCTCTCTCATTGTCGACTGCACCAACACAAAGTATCGAAGATCTACAAAGTTGTTATTTCTAAGTAACAACTGACAATCTTTTTGTTCATTTTATCTTTGCGTTCGCTTAGGTCAATTTGACTTGTCTAACTTGGTCTCAATTGGTCTCTTTACGTTACCGCAGTCATTGAAATATTAACTAGTTAAATCATCTTTGTGTTTCAAGCAATGCCTGGTATCTTTATGTTATCCTGTATCTTGTTTCATATTCATGCTCCTTTTTGTGCTTGTGAGTTATAGATTGTTGATTAATGCACATGTTACGACACCCCTGTGTTTGCAGAGAAATGATCCAGCACCGACCTTACAATCAGAAAGTTGATGTGTATAGTTTCGGCATTGTTCTCTGGGAGCTTATAACGGGTATGCTTCCATTTCAGAATATGACAGCCGTGCAGGCGGCTTTTGCTGTGGTGAACAGGGGAGTTCGACCCAGCGTACCACCAGATTGCCTCCTCGCACTCAGTGAAATCATGACCCGCTGCTGGGATGCCAACCCCGACGTGCGCCCTTCATTCTCCGAAATCGTCACAATGCTCGAAAGCGCACAAGCAGAAATCGTGAACACTGTTCGTAAAGCACGCTTCAGATGTTGCATACAACCCATGGCTATCGACTGAGAAGGGCATTGAGAAGAATGCAAGAAAACAAAAACAAAACAGAAAAAAGAAACAATGTAGCAGAGCATTTTGGTTGGTTTCACCTATGTTTAAAGTCTAGATGGGGAATGTTTATGTCGCCGTTCGAATTCTACCAAGTTAAATAAGATGTTTACGATCTTTATTGTATAGAACACAAATGAATCTACTAGCTTAAGCTCGACTATTTCTAGACTGCCCGGTTGACTGTTAGTTGTTGCGACTTGTAAAATTCAGGCTAGATCTTGTGTGCTGTAATGGTGAAACATGAAAGAAGATTGATTGCCTCTTAACTGCTTGTTCTCTCTATGTTTTGCGGAAAAAGGTTTCTTCAGCTTGTTTCAAGCATAAGAATTAGAATTGCAGCAGCTTGAAGTTAAAGAGCCTTGTTTGATGGTAGTAGCTTCTTCAATTCTTGTATCATCAGTGTTGTTTCATCTCTGCTAATCGTAATTTTGTCTGCATTTACAGGTTATTCATGTTCTTGAAGAGGTATAATTTATTTTTTTTTTATTTTTATAAAAGGACAAACTGATGTTTCAAGCAGGAGTGGAACTCTATTTATCAATTTTATATTTATATTTTCACTATTAAAAGTTTTTTCATATATTTTTGTTTAGGAATAGCACAATCAGCCGTTGGATTTGGCGTTGGGAGATCTCCTGCCGTCCGTGGATCTCATTGATAGCTTCGCCAAGGCCTCGCATTCCTGTGTGTTATAATAGTTCACCAAAGTCCACAATGCTAAGCCTAATTGGGCATCTAGAATAGAGACAGTGGGGGCCATGTCTGGAAGCCAATGAAAGAGTAGCGTATGCTGTATGATGAAATGACCGGCATACGAGATCTTGCATGTCTGTGTGCATCGACGTCTCCGTTACCCCCCAATCGGAGATACCGAAGGCGAGCTCAGATCTTTCTCCGCCCGACTCGCTCTTCGTCTCTCGCCTGCTCTCTTCTATTGCTTCTCTTCCCCTTTGATCCTTCGGAGAGATCCTCTCCCTCCTGTTCGACTTCGATGTCCAACGCCCTGGGACTCGTCTCGTCGTCCGCGCGGTCCTTCCGGGAGAGAAAGTTGGACCCTTGGGCGCTTCGGAGGTTTGAATCCAAGAGGACGCTGCGCGGATGCTTCTGCGCTGCGGTGGACGGCGGCGTCCTTGGCGCCGTCGCGTTGGGTTCGTCTCAGCGCCAAAGGTGCGCCTCCTCTTTGTTTCGGATTGGTTATGGTTTGGAATTGTTACTGAACATGGTTTATGGTTATGTGGCAAATGGGAAAATTGCATTGTTCGTACGAAATCAAGCCGCAAAGTCTGGTCTTTGTTTTTTGTTCTTGATTATATTCTGTGTGGTTCTGTATCAGTCTAAAGACGGTCGGGAATAGGGGTAAGATGATCTACGCATGTCTAGAAACTCTTGTTTGGCAATGGGAGCAGAGTGGGCTACTCTTTGCTTTTTGAATGAATGGAAGGACAAGGACCACCAAGCATTCATTGAGTTACAGGAGAAACTGGGGGTCAAATATAAGAGATGGAGACCAGGCAATTGGATCTTGAGTTCTATGAGAAGAGTTTGCTTGGTCTGCAGCTGTCAGTTTGGCTAGCAAATTGCCGTGGAAGTGCAAAATCTTACAGCTCATTGAGTTTTATTGATAAAATGAACAGCATGTCTATTTATTGCCAAGTTGCTAGATTGAAGTAGTCAGTTATGGAAGAACTTTGAGCATTTTCAATTGCTGATTCTTCAATGTGGATTAAGAGGAACCCTCTGTTTGTTTAAAAAATGGTTGATAAGAGGCTGGGAACATTTTCTGATTGGTTCTTGCAATTGTGTAAAATTAGAGGTGCTAATTTTGAGTTTGTTCGTTTTAGTTTTTGTGGTGATTACATTAAACCTACTTGTGGTTCATATTTGTCTTTTTTGTGATTTCTTGCACATTTGCATTGTAGCATTGAATCTCTTTTTTCTTTTTCTTTTTTCTCAGCAAGCTATACCAGGTGCTTTATGTTGCCTTAAATTTTTTATGGTCTTCTTTTCAATCTACATTAGTTAACTTGAATTTAAAATAATTGAATGACAATTCTCCATATCTTCATTCTAAGAAAGAAAAACTGCAGAGTTGTTGGCCTGGGATCAAAACTTGTGGGATCAGGATCTGCTGTACCAAAGCTCACCATTTCCAATAATGATCTTGCACAAATTGTTGAAACCTCAGATGAATGGATTTCTGTTCGGACAGGGATTCGGAATAGGAGAGTTCTTACAGGTACTGTTCTGTCATATAGTTGTGTCTTCATTCTTCTGGTGTATCATTCATGTGTATCAAATGAGTATCAATAATTGATTTATTTTAATTGCTTACGTATTCAGCACAAGTATTTTCTATGCATGCAAGTAGTATCGAGTCAATCAATGGCTACTTATCTCATGAAGGATACAAATTAATCAAAGGTTTTGACTATTCTATGAAATATGGCCACATGTTAATGTTGTGAGAAGCATGTATTTCATTGTTTTCCTTCAATTTAGAGGGATACAAATTGATACCTGCTTTCATCTATAAGCAAACTGTTCTTGTGGAGTTAGTTCTCCTAAATAATTTCAGTTCATGTTCAAGTGGTCCAGATTGTGTTGATGTCATGCCAAAACCAATTTAGATCGATAAAGGAAATGACTTAGCTTAACACGCTGCCTTAGTACTTTGCATTTCAGAGCCATTCACTATCATGCCACAATGGCACTGCTTACTTTTCCTGCCTGATTATGGAAGGTTTACTGATTATTTTTCGACAACTATGCCCAAATAACATAAAGGAAGCAAAACTCATCCATCATTTCCTTTTTAATGGATCTTATCAATGGAATTCCAGATGGGTATATGATTAGATTTATTTTTTTTTCACAGGAAATGAAACATTGGGTGGCTTAGCTGTAGAGGCAGCAAAAGGAGCTCTTCTAATGGCCGAAGTAGAAGCCGATGTAGTTGATCTAGTCATATTGTGCACATCCACTCCAGATGATTTGTTTGGAGGTGGCTCTCAGGTTTGATGATGATTTTACTCAAAGATTATACAAAAATAGTGTTCCTGGTATTTGTAGATCTAAGTCACAACATCCTGGGTTATTTTTTGAAATTTTGGTGTTAACTACTTATTTGTGATGGCATGGATTTAATGTGGCAGCAACTTTATGTCATTGCATGTGCCCAGTTTTGGATGTCAGTTGTCCATACTATTTATACTTGCATCAGATATAAATCTATTGTCATCGTCTGAAGTTGCAGTGGATTACCTATTTTCTCCTAAAAGTGCTTTCTGCTTACAGTGCTATATCTGTCTTTCTGAATGCTGCCTCTATATCTTGTTTAGATACAAAGAGACTTGGGATGCAAAAATGCTTGGGCTTTTGACATAACAGCTGCCTGTAGTGGATTCGTCATTGGCCTAATTACTGCTACTCGCTTCATTAAAGGTCTAGTTGGATTTTGTGTGTGTGTGAAATGTGATTTCAGGGGAATATTTAATTCAAGTGGCTGATCATATTGTTTCACAGGTGGTGGCTTTCAGAATATCCTGGTTATTGGTGCAGATGCTCTTTCGCGTAATGTGGACTGGACGGATAGAGGCACGTGCATCCTTTTTGGTGACGCAGCTGGTGCAGTGCTAGTCCAGGTTAATTTTACTTTATTGCCTGTTAAAAGAAACCTGAATCATCATGTACAATAAGTTACATTGTGGCATTTGTTAGTCTTAAACAGAATGGATGTTACTGCTTTGAATGTGCAGCATTGTACGATAACATTTCACACCATCAAAATGTGAATATGACCAAATTACTGAACCTGCTTTGTGTTTTCTACTTGATATGGAGTGGCTGTTAATGATATTAGTGAGATTAACCAATTTAAGGCATGTTTAACTTTTCTACATATCTAGTCGTACTCATATAGCATGCTTGATGCATTTAAGAAACATAGAGCTTGACTTAATGGTATGGCATTGCATATAAATCTATCAGCATGGATTTGTTATTTATATTTTGTATTGTGAGCTCACTTTTTCTATAAAACTGAGAATCCCATGGTATTCTTTTATCTAAGTACTATCAATAATTGCAGTGATATGTTTCCATAGAAATGTTCACTACAATTTAATTAAATTACGTTGTTAAAAAGATACGGAAGTAAAATTTCCATATAAAGTCAATTTTCTCTCTTAATCTTTATGCTATATATGATCTGATGGGATATTTTGATACCTATCCTCAGAAACTAAAGAACACCGTGATCCCATCATGTACTGAACATGAGAACAAGCTTGTAATGGATTTCTAAGCACTTCCACGAGGCAAGGTACCCCCGCGAGGTCATTAATGAGCTAGGATTTCCCTGGTTTCTTCTTCCCTCTTTGATTCTTTCTCCTCTTGATTGGTGCTGACTGGCAACCCACCTTGATTTGATGTCAGTAGCACCAATGCATCTTGCGCTGGCGAAGGACTGATAACCCAGCTCAGAACAAGATTTAAAACCTCACTTGGATGCTTAACATACCCTTATCACGGAAGTGTTTTCTGTGTACAACTCATCTTATATTATTATTTCTGATATTTTGTTAACTGTTGATGTTTGTTATGCAATGTACTCTTGCTTCTTATTCGTTAATCATTGAACTTTGTATTCGATTTAGAGAATCAAATTATTTGTGTTCATAAATTGTGCAATTTACCTATTTCAGTTACATGTTTAAGTAATATAGTTTGCTCTATAAATGCATATATATTATCTTTCTGAAATGGCAGCTTTTCCATATTTACGATACAGGCATGTAACAGCGAAGAAGATGGCTTGCTTGGTTTTGATGTTCACAGCGACGGGAATGGTCAGAGGTGATAAGTCCTGCATATCGATATCTTTTTGGGAAGCTATATTCTTGTTCTGAGTAGATTCTGTGCTGTTCTGCCACAGGCAGTTAAATGCTCTAGTCACTTGTGATCATGCCGGGGACAGTAATGGCGCCCGTCTATTTCCTCCTAAGAGATCATCATATTCTTGCATCCAAATGAATGGCCAGGAGGTCTTCCGCTTTGCAGTTCGATGCGTCCCACAATCTATCGAAGCTGCATTGGAGGAAGCCGGTATTCCAAGTTCTAGTGTCGATTGGTTGCTGCTCCATCAGGTAAGCAAGCAACTAATGCCAACACCAGATTGTGGTTACATAATTTGCTCTTTAAAACTTAAAGCAATTACCACTTGCCAGGCAAACCAACGGATCATAGATGCGGTAGCAACCCGGTTAGAGATCCCGAACGAGAAGATCATATCGAATTTGGCAAACTATGGAAACACAAGCGCGGCATCGATTCCTCTAGCGCTGGATGAGGCTGTTCGGTCTGGAAAGGTTCAGGCTGGCAACACCATTGCAACTGCAGGGTTCGGAGCTGGACTCACTTGGGGTTCTGCGATCGTTAGGTGGAGATGAAGCTTCTGCTCAAGAACAATGACAGAAGAGTTGCTAAAATGCTGAAGCTCGGTCGACAGTGTGTTCGATCGAGTAGAAAAGAGTTTCTTCCTTTTTGGAATATGTTTCTATTTTCAAATTCCTTAAACATGTTTTCTCCAGTAAATAGTGAGCATTCTGAGTGCTGTTGGTCCATTTCACAGAGGAAATGGCACATTGTCCGTATCAACTACTTGATTCAATTCTTTTACTAGAACACTGTCTGGTTCGTGCAAATGTTTTCAGTTTCCTGAGCAACAAATGGATATCCGTTTTTATGAGATTTATTATAATGCTCAATTTACTCACCTGTTTAAATTCAAATGGGTAAAAATTGAAAGTGTGATCCTGAATATATTTGGAGGGTGTTCTTCTTTTTCTCTAAAAAAAAGGAGTTATATAATTGCTAGGTGTAAAAATAAATAATTTAATTTTAAAAAATTATATATATATATATAATATTTTTATATTAAAAATTATTCAAATTGAACCAAAAATAAAAGACAGTCCAACTAATGTCTGGTAAGATATATATATTCTTATTTTATTTTGTAAAAGATTATTTTCAAATTCCTTGAATTTTATTTGTGTACCTAAAACTCTCCTTCCCAAATTGAATCAAAATTGCTTTAATATACCAAAATTTATCATAAAAATGATGGATATTAAGATATTAAATAGTAGACATAAATATACACAGAGAGCAATATTATTCTATACAATTTATTTGTGAGTATTTTTATTATCTATCATCTAATCGTTTGAGTACTATAGTCTAATTTTTAAATCCAAAGAGATCAGATGATAAATAATGAAAGTGCTCACAGATAAATTATGTACAAAGCTAACTCTGAGCCAGGGCTACCATGGCCCTTGGCCATGACCCAGAAATTTTTAGACCATAATTAGGGCCTAATATTTCCAAAAAAAATAGAAGAAACAATGCATATTTGGAAAATAAAATTGGAGCATATTTTATAATTTTGCTCAGGCCTCTAAACAACCAAGATTAGCTCTGGATAAATTACTAGGATTTTACTTTGACATAATGATCCATTTGCATGGAAGATGAATTTAACAAGACATTTTGTACTCATTAGGAATTAATCCTAAGATTTCATGTGACAAGTACCCATGTACGTATTAACTGTGTCAATCCCTAGGAGCATGTATAGATGCATTCTTTTTTTTTTTTGTTAGCATCAGAGTATTTGAATTTTCGGCCCGATTAATCCCTAAGGATGGTCAGCTCTGTACCACGGTTCTTCGGGAACGTCCCTTCAACAGCTGAGTTGAAAGAGATCGACGTCCTAGCGGATCTCCACTAATCATCTGGGTAAATCAAGGAAGCACTTGTAGCTTTTTAGTGGGTCAGCTTGGATTCCGTAGTTGCGCCATCTCTGAAAAGTTGTCCAATGTCGAAGTCGTACTCTATCCGTTAGGTAAATTCTTGTACAGATGGTTATCTTTATGGATTTTTCAAAAATTTATCACTGAATTATGACTTAGCAGAGAATCAAATTATGTTCTTTTGTAAAATACATTATCAATTTTGCCACTGCACTACCAGGCTACCCCTGGGGCATCTATAGATGCATTCTTGAAACTATTGGATTTCAATCAACGATGAAATGATTCAAAATTGACCACTTAATAATTTAAAAATGAACTTTTATATAGAAATTTTGACTAGTTAAATCTATATATATAAGAAATTTAATTAAAGTTATTATATATGTTAGTCAAAATTGTTTAGAGTCATTTTAAAATCATTTAGTCACGTCAAACTTTTAAAGTGTGTTTGGACTCCGATAGCTTTCTAAGAACATCGTTGTATATAGATTTAAAATTTGAGAATAAA
>JBAMHZ010431277.1:0-10791 GCA_037177395.1 Alpinia galanga | reverse complement strand
GGCGTGCACGCGCGAGGAGGGGCCGGCCCGGCCCACGATGAGGCAGGTGGTGCGGATGTTGGAGGCGGAAGAGTGGTACGAGATGCCCGAGGTGGGCGGCAGCAGAGCGGACGCGACGTCGTGGTGGTTGGATGCGCTGCTACGGCACCCGGTGAAAACGACCAGTGCGGGTCCCATCTCCATTTCCACGTTGTAGTCTGGGTCCCATATCATTCCGGACTGACGCTAAATAAATTCCCCATTACTTCTTTACTTGAAATGGTCATACATCCCATTCTTGATGGACCCGTGAAATTATAAAAGAAGCTGATGTCTAACCGTGTAATGTTGATGCATATGGTGAGGACTGTTTCTTCATTTTCGTCTCATCCTACGGAACCAAATCAAACCTAATTTTATCATATTTAAAATTATTTAATTAAACAGAATCAAATTTAAAATCCACTAAGTTATTAAAACAATTATTCAAATTTAATTTAATTTTTTTAAATTGAACCCTTTCCAGTTTGGAATTGAATTTGACATTTTTTAAATTTCTAATCAAATTTTAAATCGATTTAAATTTATTTAACTTTGATTTATTTAAACATTATCTATCTCTTAAATCAAATTTATTTATTTGTTTATTTAAAATTTTAATTTTAATTTGATTGATTAGTATAAAAAATTTAAACGAATATAAATAAATTTAATTGTGATCTGATATTTATAAGTTATTCATAAATATTAACAGACCAAACACACACATATTTAAATGGTTTAAATTTATTCATTTAATTAACTTTGATACATGTTGAATAAACATAAATAATTTTTTACTAAATCGAATATCAAATTTCTTTATCATTTGCGGCTCTAATTCTATACGATGCCATGCCACGAGATATTAATTTTTGCTTATAAAAAATATGCCCATTGAATCGCATGACATCACCATAAACTAGCGTTGACTATTAAAAAATGTTTAATTAATAGCTATGCTTGAGTTTACCTAATCCTGCAGTACAATAACTCACGAAGTAGACTTCATTGGTTATAACCACGTACAATCATAGACTCCAGGGAACTTAAGATAAGAATTAATGTAAGACCCGTATCTCTTGACCTCTTCCAAGTGTTTCGAGCCTTCAATAATGAATATTTTTTTAACTCAATGAAACTCTGGTATTGTCCTTATATTTAGCTCTTGTTCTGCAATTGATTGATTTAAAATTTGATAATCTCTTGGAAATTATTGAAAATAATGTTAGTCTTTTTTGGTTTAATTTACTGGGGAAAAAATGTTCGATCCTGATGTTCGTCAACGGGAAATAAACCCGGAACGACATGTACAGCATGCACGTCCTCCTCGAAGCCTGCAAGATCACTGCCAGCCAGATCAGGAGCTTTATCCATGTCAGCTCTGCCAAGGTCTAGCGCGAGACGTAGAAGGATGCGATCGTCAGAAACCATGAGGCATCACAGGTCCTACTAACAAACCCATACTCGGCCACAAAACTGCGCAGAGATGCTTGTTATAACCTATGGAAGATCCTTTGGCTTGCCTGAGATTACTACCAGAGGGAAGCCATCGCCAACTCATGGAGACGGCTCCAACGTCAGAAGCTATCTTTACTGTGAGGATGTTGCAGAAGCCTTTGAGGTTATTTTTCATCGAGGAGAAATTGGATAGTTTATAATATTGAACAACGAAAGGAGAGTGATTGATGTGGCAAGGATATTTGTAGGCCTTTCTCACCGGTACAAGGCCATTAAGTATGTTGAGAATAGGTCTTTCAATGATCAGAGATACTTTTTGGATGGCCAAAAGCTGAAGAACTTAGATGGTCGGAGAGGACTGTATGGGAGGAGAGACTCGAGACGACAATAGAGTGGTACATTTGCAATTCAGATTGGTTGGCTGGAAGATGTTTCAGGAGCATTACTACCTCACGGATGCTCAGTATGCCTGTTATGTTTGATGGATCAGAAGAAAAAAAAAGTCGCCTATGGTTTCTCAATCGATGGACACTAGCACACACAATATCATGTTGGTTCCTACTCTGCGAAGCAGTATACGTCCTAGGAAACAGCTACATGTGAAATTCCTGGTATATGGTAGAACAAGATGGCTTGGGGGCTTCTAGGCAAACTTTGCAAGAAACAGGGAATATAACAGAGTATGGAATAGGACAGTTAGAAAAGTGTTCCCAACTTGTATTGGATAGTCAGAACGTAAAGCTGACTCATGTTTTTAATGCTGCCAGCGTGAATGGTAGGCTGAATGTTGACTGGTGTGACGCTGAGCATCCTGAAGGGTCTGGGATTGGTTTCAAGGAGGAAGATAAACCGAACTTTATGGGTTTCTTCTATTCAAAGACTAAAGCAATGGCATTCCTGGCTCCACGATCTGAATTTTAAGTGGATTTGTGTAGCCTAGTCCTTAAGCTAACAATGAAATTCTAGCCTGTTTGTAATGCAGGTTGAAGAGCTTCTGAGAGACTGAGAATGTATCTACCCTTCAAGTGAGAAGGCTTATATCTTCCAATTATAGCAACCCATGCAACTTCATCACGAAAATCACTCGTTATGTCAAGGAAGTGAACATCTCAGATAGCATGACCATCCTATATGAGCTTTTGCCAATATCCATCGAGATGGAAAAAAGAAACTACAAGAGCATATGGAACTTCACAAATCCTGGAGTGGTGAGCCACAACGAAATCCTATAAATGTACAAGACATAGATTGATCCCAGCTTCAAGTAGGCTAACTTTGCTTTGGAAGAACAAGCCAAAGCCATAGTTGCACCTGGAAGCAACAACAAACTGATGCTACAAACTAAAGAACAAATTCACAAGCTGCTTTCCATAGAGATTCGCTTATCAAGTACGTGTTTGAGCCAAACGAGAAGGTAGTTTTTAATTGAGAAGGTTACTTTAGATCACATATGCACTAATCTTAAATGCTTTTGACTAAGCAATATCATCAATTAACCTATGTTTGTGTCAGGAAGACTTTCCTAGTTATATAGTTTCTTGTTCCTTGATTAGTATCATTTTTCTGTTAGGTTAAAAAAACTCGAGTTATTGTACAATTGATGTAATATGCATTCATTATAATCAATAAGTTAACTTTTGTTTGGTATCTAGATTGTATTAATTTTTGGTTCCATTAGTATTGTTTATGAAAATTCCTTTAGCTTCATCAATCACCTACTGTATTGTTATATCATGAATTTCAATCAGCAATAATTAAGCTCATCAATAACACAATTAAACAATATAGTTCTTAACAAAAAAATAGCACAAAAATTTGGATACAAAAATACTTCAACTAGTGCTACTTAACATGCCAACAATAAAAAAGATGTAACAAAAGCACTTTAAGCTAATACAGTCACGTATAAAACAAATAAGACCGACGATGAGACATAAAACTCTTTGACGAGTGAAAAAATTAGCTAGAGGCACATTGCTAAAAGATTGCCATCAGCAAGGGAGATCTTGAGATTATCTCATCGCAATTTGCAATGTAGTGCTTTACTCAAAGCCCTTGCGCAATTTCCCAACATCATTTGGCATTTCATATCAAAACTATATATGTATACGCGCACACATAAGCATCAGCAATCTTAAAAGGCATGACTATTTCCTCAAGCATATCATCAATCGCTACTTAGATCTGTTTGCATTCTCGAAAGAAAACCATGCGAAGTAATCAACTACTTACTTGATCGCGTTGCATAGTCCAAACGCCGCCCCAACCAAAATCTTGTATTTCAACTCTGAGAAATCACCCAGGAAACGCAAATATTAAAGGTAATGGATCACAACGGCAAAACGAGGAGATAACCAAGGCGGAGAAGTGGAAGTGATCAAAGAGGGAGGCGTAGTCGCCGTGCAGAATTGCGACGTAGGGTTTTGCACGGGGAGTCAAATTTATCGACTTCTCCAAGAGAAACTATTGGGCTTATGGGCCCATCGTTTGGTTTGTTTGTCCATTCGGCTCGGCTCAGCCCATAAATTAATCTCGATAAAAACATTGATACTCTCCAATTTATTTCAATATAAATAGATCGAGATTATTAGAGGTGTTTATCAAATCTTATTTTTAAAACATGGGAATTGTATTGTATTTATTAGATAAAATAGAAAATCGGTGTAAATGCCCTTTTTTTCAAATAATTATTTCGGTCCGGTTCGTCTTGGTTGTATGAATCTTGTTAGAGCTTCCAACTTGAAACAGAATGGAATATGGCATTTTATCCCTTCCATGCGTTTGTAATGTTTTTTTTTTTTTGACAAGTATTCCTAAACTAACGATGCAATTGCATCATAATGTAATACGTTCGGGTTGTTAAGATCTTTGGATGCACCTGTTACGTCCTGGGGTGTGCTGAATTATCAAATAATTATGCCTTGCAATTGTGTGTTGGACTTTCAAATTATCTACGTGCTATGTCAGTGTGGTAGTTTATGAAGTTTTTTTAGTGAACAAAAAGATAGAATGTATAGCCCTTCCACTTTAGGGACTTCTGATCGGCTACTAACCTCTCACAAGTCTATGAAACAAAACTAATGTGAATATAACTTGGATATTAGACAACCTACTAGTAGTTAAATGTCTAGGTAGATAATTTTTTTACTAGTTTTGCTGTGTTAAATGGTCAAATAAAATGGATATTACAGCTTGGATGCAATTAGGTTATGCATGTATTTGTGACCAATATCAATTAACACTCCGTGTCACTACAACTAAAAAGTTCAAAAATTTGTTTACTAGTTCTCAGGGGTAGAAGATTAAGCAAAAACATATTATTGTTTTTCTTAAGATTTGCCGTCACAAAATCTCTTAGTTTGAACATTAATGTCCTTCACGCGAGTCATCTTGTTTCCATTCAATAGTTTTAACCAATTTACTACTATTTTTGGAAATATATTCTTGATAGCCAGAAGTGCATTATCACATCCAGCACCTGTGCAGGTGCAGCTGTTTCGTTTCTATGTGATTTTCATCAATTGCTAAGTAACAACACTCTTTTGCATACTTTTGTAACCAGCTCTTCGGTTTGGGTAAACTTACCCTCTGCTGCTGCTGTAATCATCTTCTTCTCTTTACTTATCACATGAGCTTGATATCCGAAGAAAGCCTATATCGGATAGAATTTCAATTATTAGCAAATCTCCTCAAAATATACCGGTCGAACTGCTTAAGTTTCTCCTCCAAAAATCAGACTGGAGAAAGAAGGTGAAATTTGTCTGTCGTTGAGGTAGCAATAGAGCAATTTACAGACACCTACTTTCTGAATGGGCGATTGATCTCTGGTACTCACGCATAACACGTGACAAAGATGGTCTGGCAGAATTAGTTAAAATCATCGGAAAAATTTCTTCCTGGGCAACAGATGTAAATCTTATTGATATTTTGACGAGGTAAATATTAGTACCTGCGATATGCTTACTAAATCTTTGTTCATGTATAAGTATGGTAATTAATGAGTTTGTCAATCTGCCATATCCAGGCTGCTATATCTTTAGGAAAAAAAAATCAAACATTATGAAATATTTTATAATAAAATCTTGTTTACAAACCAACTTGGCCTGAATCAAAATTAAATTGAATAAATTATGATTGAACCAAATTAAATGATTTGGGCTGGTTTAGATAAGTTAATATTGATCTAAACTAAATTAGATGATTTAGCTTTGGTTGAATTGTATTCTTAGTTTACATGATTTAAAGTTTCTAAGGTGTTAATATATTTAAAAAGGTTTATGATTTAAAGTTTGTTCTGTTTTTATTTTTCCTATGCGTAGCCTCCTCTATTTTATGGAAGCAACCGTCAACTTGTGTTGGAAGCACCAGTGACTATTCTCTATTTATGGAAGCAATTGTTGCCCTTGTGAGAGGTTGCAGTCATACTCTGCCACTGCCACCAAAAATTGATTACGCCGGTCTGTAGAAGAAACTAGTGCAGGAGATTTTATACGGATAGTACCAAGGAAAAGGAAACTCGATTTATTCTTGAGTATCATGTCCAAGCCGGTTCATCTGATTGATATAACGTTAATCTTGCAACTTCTTAGAGCTGGGCATCCATCTGTACATAGCAGAGGCCACTTTACAGCCACAGGTGCCTCGCCAGTCTTCCTGATACATGGAACCAGATCCTGTATGCAGCACTTGTGTGATAAGCTTCGTGATTTAGAAAAATGATAAAAGTTCAAACTGGCAACCAGTTTTTTATACGTATTTTCCTTTTTCTATTAGAAATTGTTCGTGTATCGGTCCTTGGGTATCGGGTGTTAGAGCCATTAACTGCATCGTATTCTTCTTGGTTGGACTCTTAAAGTAGTGAGACAGTTTGGCAAATTATGGAAATGAAGCAGCCACAGGTAGGGGCAAACAGTAACATTTATTGCCATGAAAATCGAAATTTTCATTACTTCGGACAGAATAAAAAATAAGAAGTCACGTTCCGATCAGAATCTAAAAACACCGATATCTAATATAAACGCACCAGTACTAGAAGGAAGTTTCAGTAGGCTGGTTGCTGTAACACAATGGATGTAGTACTTCTATATCAAGCATGAAACTAGAACTGCTAAAAGAAATTTTTTCTGGGAAACAAAAGCGACGAGTAAAAGAGTTTCAATTTACATGAAAATATGTCTATACCTATGCACAACCTAATAAACTTTTCTTTATATAACAAGGAAAGAGGATAACCATATTCCTAGAAAAACAACGCCTAGTGTCGCAAAGGCTTGGCTTATTTCATAGAGGTAGTTTGGCCCCTGCACCGGCAAGTTCTGCCAATCTGTCCTCCTGCAGTTTATACAAGTAGCATATGACTATCGTTCATAAAAGATTATATACTTGGACAAATGAGTATATAGATCCCAAGCCAACATGCCTTAAGGTTGACTTTGTTCTGCTTCATGTGATTTACTACAGGCTTAATGCCGTCTGAATTATTCATCAGTATGGAAGAATTTTCTGAGACAATTATTGTTTCGACAGACAGTTTTCTATTTGAGCTGTAAGAGTAGGGATTTGCTCATTAATATATTCTTTGTTATTAAGTCACAGTCGCACATAATCATGTGACATGCGACTGAACATAATTATAAAAAAAATCAATCTGCATTACTAGGATATGTAAGCATCTAAATCACTGAGAGCTTATATTGTCATTCTGATCGTCTTACAATAAGAGTTTCCAGTTGTATCCAGAAACTTAACCAGATAACTTGGCCATTATTGATCTGTTCACACTGTGACCAAATGTGTAGAGATACTTCACCAAACACCTATTAATTACCTAAGGAACTGAAAACCAAAATGATATCCAGCCACTGTTACCTAGTCCTTGTCAGTATCCTATCTTTTCCTTCCAAAGGCAAGTGAAGTTGTGCTACCACTTTCCATTTACCTTTCAATTAATTCTCAATCATTAGCATGTTATTTTGGATTGCAAATAAGTTATAGAGAACAGTAGTCTACCGTTAAAAATTCCATCTCTTGTTCATTTTTTCACCTAAATTTGAAATCAGAGGTCAAATAATTGTATGGTACTTGTGGATTTGCAAGGGCATTACAAGCAAAAGCCAAGTGGATTACAAAACAGGATTAATTACCCCAAGTCGGCTATAATTATGCTTATGTTGTCTTGTGATTGTCGGTCCTGCAGAAAAAAAAGGTTGGCCAGACAACATCTTAGTCAAAACTGAAATATAATTATAATATCGAATATCCTAAAGTAAAGATACCAGAGCAGCATGTGCTAGAGCTTCACAGGCTATCTGAAACAAAATAGAGTGTGGAACTTACTAATGTACACAAACCACAAGCAATACCAGGTAACTATAAATCAGATAACAATAATGCACCTGAACGTCACCGTGCTGGCGTAGCTGATCTCTGACAAAAGATACTGCTTCTGAGCTGAATAATCAGTTGCTTGATCTAGTTAGAAATGGAAAGAGATTCACAAGCATGCTATCATGCATTACTTCTCCAGCATTAAGTTCAAATACACAAACTATTAATTAATGAAAAATTAATGCACCACAACATAAGCAAAGCCAAAAAATGAATTACAATCCATTTAAAATTGCAGAATAAAAAATGCCAGTTAGTATTGTAACCAAGATCTTCAGTTATACAAACCTTTTCATATAGTCCCATAGACCGTCAGAAGCTAGTAAAACAAACTCCACATCAGAGCTGAGTTCTATTTGAGATATGTCTGGTGAAGAAGTTACTAGATCTGCTTTGAACTGAATTCTACAAAGCAAAAATTAACTGGCTATTGATAATTCTGAAGAAGTAAACCAAGAAGAAATAGCCTTAGGCAGTGTGCATATTTGACAGTTTCCAGTAACCATGAATTAATGAAAGGTCCCACATTATTTTGTTATGTTAAACTTGGTTTGTATATTTATATTAAAAAAACCACTAATACCAGGAATGATTACAGTTTTGTGAACATAAAAATAGGATAGTTTGCAGTATGATGAGAAGTCATGTATTGTAGAATTAACATATAATTGCCAACACGGCGTATATCACATAAGAAAAAAATAGGAAAAAAATGCAGTTTTAGTCTAGTGTGCCTTTTTTGAAAGTGAAATCCATAAGAAGAAGATTAGGCATTAATTTTGTATCTATGATGGTCTGGAGAAAATTTTTACGGATTTGGTATTTTGCTAAAAAGTTATCATTTGTCAAATTGAAATAAAGATACCAACATATAGGTTTAAATACTATGTAAATTTATTGTGCATTCATGGAAATGCAAACCAATGATCATAGGAAAGCATTTTGAGTAGATATATTTTCAAAGCTACTTGCACTAGTTTAATGGTAAATACTATAAATCTAACATAAACAGAGGTTTATGCAATGGTTTAGACTTTAATAGTTCATAATAAATCAGAAGCCGGGAGAGGCTTAGGTTTACTGGTATTTAAATGATACTGCCCTGCTACAGAACAATTCAAATCAAAGCCAAACTGAAGCAAATAAATTCAAGTACATTTGAAAACATCAAATAAACAACATATTTGAACTATAATTTTATAATGTATTTAACTATATGACTAAATATGTTTCTGGCTAAGAAAAATTAATGTGTAAGCATCTAGTTGAAATGCTTTAAAGAAATATTCATGTAGTACTGCAGGGAGGAACAGATTAAAGTAAAGCAAAACCAATTAGACAATCTCCAGATAAGGATACCAATACTTACTGCAACTGCGCCAAATCATCATGACTATTACTCTCATGTTCAGTTGTTCATATCATGAGTAAAAAAGAACAAATTGTGGGAACCAAGAAGAGTAAAGACGCAGAGATTGTACAGAAATTTCAGAGTTAGCCTCAGTATATTACCTGGAGGCAAATTTATCATTCCATCGTCCCTCCTCAACTCCTTTCATTAGCATCCTACAGAAAAGTTGCAGGAGGAAAACTTACAATCCAAATGCTAGTGCAACATTATACCCCCCAAAATTCAACTAGTCTTAAGCAAGATGAGAAAAGAATTATGAAGTACAAACTCATCCTTCTTTGACTTGTAGCGCATGTCCCCAAAAGTCCGAGAAATGGCAAGATCCCCACAGATGCGACCATCAACAATCTATAGGTTTTATGTAATGCAATCACTAAAAAAATTATATGACAAAAGGGAGAAAATTCCTACATGCTCACTTAAATGTTAGTGTTCGCATGACACCAGATACTAGAGATATTTTATAGACATTCCAGAAGTGTGGCACTTTCATCTCTATAGGTGAAAAAGTGAATCTGATAAAATAATTGATGAGCTTAACTTAATAAATTCTATTGCAAAAGTATTCAATGCTATTTCATTAGGGTATTAAATAAAACTCATCTCTATGAGACATGAATCTTATCCAGAAAAGAAACACACCCATCCACCCGCTGCTCTAACACGCTTGATTTCTTCGAGAGAAACACTATTGCTTCCATAAGGTCGATGTGGATTTGTCAGCACTTCAGCTTTCCCACTGCGAGATATAACCTATTTGATAGAGTACAATCAATCAACAAAATTAATAAAGAACCAACTATACTCTTTTCATCTACATGATAGAAATTTAATAGTTAGAAGTTCAATTTGAAAGTATATTACAGAGCAATAACACTAGAAGAAATAGAGAGATTACCACACAGGAATCACCAACATGTGAAATGATTAGTGCATCATTCCTGACAAACATGACGGTCGCTGTTGCACCAGATTCAATATCCTTGCCTGTCCGTTCAAGCCTTCATAACCAAGAGGTTTGACTTATTTAACAATGAAATACTCGATTTTTGAAGTGTGACTAAGTGACCACAGGTTAAGATTAGTAAAGAGGCAAATTAGTAAACAAACAACAATTAAGCTGAGTTGATATTCTTTTAAAGCTCACCAAATCAAGAGCCTGGCATCAAGATTTGCAAAAGCTTTCTCAATTGCTTCTCTTACAACACCAAAGTTATTGCTGGTCAGTAGCAACCCACCTTGCATAGCTGTGACACATTCTTTGTATAATTCTTCCCTGTATTCATTTTAAAGGATTAACTCTCAATGCTTTCCGATTTAAATCTACTGAGGCCAAGTTCAAGATCAAAATAAAGAAAGAAAATTACCAAATCTCTAATAATTTGTTGAAGGAGTAACATAAAATAGATCAGTTTGTTACTTGAAATGAAGTAATTCTATACTAATTGATACTGCTACATTTTCATTTCATACCCGGAGAAATTGAAACAGACCCGGTCAAACCAGTTCAACCC
>JBAMHZ010431268.1:0-10792 GCA_037177395.1 Alpinia galanga | reverse complement strand
TCGGTCATAAATAGTCAATTTGGAATGCAAGCTCCATCTATGTATTTTCTCCTCGTCAATCGTCGGTGATACCTTCAAATGAATCAAGATGGGCTAGTAGTGACGTAACTGTCACTAACAAAAAACTTATAACATCATCATTTATTCTACAAATTTAGTGGCCACCACACTCATTACAGATAGATCAAGAATATAAACTTGAGTTAGATAATTTGAAGTGAGCAATTTGATCTCCTGACGAAGACGTGGTGCTTGCGAACTCATGAACCACTATCAGCACTAATACAATTATTGGTAATGAACAGAAGGATTAAACTTTTTAGAAACCTATCATTGATTACTACAACGATCGGTCATTGGCCCGTTGGAAATGTGTTGAAAATTTAAAGGCGGTTAAAATCATATTACTATAAGTTCACGTCAATGGTAATGAATTTTCTGCATGCTATAATAACTTTTATTCCCATTGTCAAAGCGGTTGGAGTAACAATAATGTGTTAGAGAATATATTGGATATGTGGAAAGTTAACAATAACAACAAAAATTACGAGTATATATATATGTATGGAGAGTTTCTAGAGACTATAAGAAATATGCTCCGGCAAGAATATCTGAATAAAGAGGCCATAAATCTAAAGTTAGAGAAAGTAACAAAGCGAAATAGAGCATCAACACTTATTGATAAGAAATTAAAAAGTATTAAATGTAAAAAAAAAAATAGTGACAAGTTTAAATCATTAATGAGGATTATGAAATTTTTATAAAGGATACTTATAAGATGATATCGAAACAATTTTATATATATGAGAAAATAATTAAAAAATTAAATAAAAACATGATCTAATGTAATTTATATATTTTATAGTTTCCATCTGCTACTATTTATGTAATTTACTTTTAAATTATTAATGTCATTTGAAATTAATAATTATGTCAATTTAACAATTAATCATTAAAAAATAGTCATAGTTAAAATAACAATTATACAATATTATAAATTAATTATTATAGTATCTATATATAATGTAAAATATAAATAAAGGTGGAACCATAAAGAGAGTTTTTTTTTTTACAGTGGAGAGATCAATAATTTTTTTAAGTGGCATTTACTGTGGGGGTCACAAAGAAGCTCTAATAAAGAATAATATTTATGATTTATTTATAAATTCAATTTTTGGGCAATGGATAGTGAATATTTATAATTGAAGTTTACATGGGCTTGGGATTTTTTTTATATTTTTATTTAGATTTGCATAACAAAGATAGTTATAGATAAATATATAATTAATTAGAATCATATTTTTAACAATACATTTTATTAAAAAAAATATCTTCAACTGTTTGTTTAAGATCGTGTATAATATATTTTGAAGTATATATTTTTGTTGACATAGAATTATACTTTTCTTAAGCATAAATATATTTAACTATTTTACAGTGTACTATTGCCCCAATAAATCAATATCTTAGTTTCGCAGTTGCATGGTAAAAGCAAAAATAATTAAGAAGGAATTGTATGTCATATAATACATTTTTGAAAATTAATTTATAAAGTAAATTATGAAAAAAGAGTCATTATTATTATATTACTCATAAAATAAGTATTTTTTGTTTTAATAAATAATATTGACAATTCTTATTAATTGGGCCAAGTTGTTTACAATTCATCCATTATTTTATATATAATTTAGATATTTAATTTAATTATTTATGAGTGAAAAAAACTTCATCGACAATCCAAATAAATCTAGATAGCACAAACTAAACTAATGAATGATCCAGAATTTAAATTTCTTCGAAGATTCAAACTCTGAAAATTTCAAAATATGAACTTTATAAAAATTATATTTTTATTGTATGAAAAATTATTCCGCACAATTTCCAGAGGCATCCATTATATTTTATTTTTATTTTTTATTTCTTTTTATCTGCATCCTAATCTTGGCTTGATTAATTAATGATCAATTCTGTCTCACAGTCTTTTGAAAACACTCCTTCAACAATTGAGCCAGAAGAGGTCAGAGCTATAATAAATCTCTACCAACTATCTGGATAAATTAAGAAAATGCTCATAGTTTTTTAACGGATTAATCTGGACTCCATAGTCGCATCATCTCTGAAATAGTGTCTAATGTCGAAATTATATTTCATCTTCCAGGTAAACTTTTACATAGAGAATTGTCTTCATAGATTTTTTAAAAATTCATCGTCAAGTCATACCTTAGCATTGAAAGGAATGAATTGTATTCTTCTGTAAAATGATTCACCAGTTTTACTACCGTGCACGCTTGGGCGGCCATCCATTATACTTTATAAATTTAGATGATGTTGTATTAATTTTAAATATCACACACATACACACGAAAAAACCAAAAATTCTTAGATTCATTAATTATAAAGTAAATATTCAATGAAACACCTCCTTCCTATTAATTGGAATGAGATGACATGATCCCCATGAGAGGTTTGGTGGTTAGTATGACAGTAGACTTATATAAAAGAGCAAGGATTAATTCTTAAAAATTGTAAATCTTTTTGAGATGTTTATTCTTCTACTGTGTAGTCTAAATTTAATTCTTCTATATTAGCTGATTGGTAAGAACATAGAGGTACTAAGGCGAGAATCACTTTTATTGCACGAGAAATGAGATGACATGGTTAGCAGGACCCCATAAAAATTCAAAGGATAGTATATAAATTTGGTTGGTGAAAAAAATTTGCATTTTTTTTTTGATTTTATTTTAAAAAAAGTTTTTATTTAGCAACGACGATCAATTGGGACAGGAACTCTGTTAAAATTTTATTATGTTTTTTTGTTTTCCATTAACCAAACTTTTGTCTTTAATTTTATTTGAGAAACAACGCGTATAAAAAGTAACGTCCGGCCGGCCGGAGAATTAAAATTGCTGCAGTTGCAATTTTAATAGACTTTTATTTAATAAAATTAATTACGATAAACTGTTTTTACGGTAATTATCGTTATCGTTACAGAGAAACTAATTGATCGACTTGATGGGGACGCTCCGGAGCACGACGGTCTCGACGGTGAGTCCGGGGCCGAAGCCGAAGAGAACCCCCCACTGGCATCCCTGGCCGGTGGTGGCGCATCCCTCCGCCGCCGACCGCTTTCTCATCTCGTCCATGATGAACAGCACCGAGGCGCTCTGCATGTTGCCGTACTCCCTCAGCACGTGCCTGGTCGCCGCCAGCTTCTCAGCAGCCAACCCCGCCCCCGCCTCTACCTGGTCTATGATTGCCCGCTCGCCTGGGTGCACGATCCAGAACAGCTCGTTCCAGTCCGGTACCCCTGCCTGCGGCCCGAACGCCGCCTCCAGGCACCGCCCGATGTTGCCGCCCACCACCGCCGGCAGCTTGCTCGCCAGGTGGAATGTCAGGCCGATCTCACGCAGGTGTCCCCCGACCATCTCCTCGCTCTCCGGAAGCATCACCTGTTAGTTAGAGGTGATCGGCACGCCGGTCAGTTCGAGTAAGGAAGATCAATCGTTGTTCGAAGATGGACGGAACCGAATATCTACCTGGGTCGCTGAGGCCAGCTCGTAGATAGGTCTCTCCGCCTCCTCCGGGTCGGCTCCAACGATGACCGCGGCGGCGCCGTCGCCAAACAGAGCCTGCCCGATTAGGTTCTCGAAGTGGTGGTCGTCGGGGCCGCGGAAGAACATGACGTTGAGCTCAGAACACACCACCAGCACGCGCGCCCCCTTGTTGTTCTCCGCCAGGTCTTTGGCCACTCGCAGCGCGGTGCCGCCGGCGTGGCACCCGACGTTGTAGAGCATCACGCGGCGCACGCGCGCCGACAGGCCGAGAAGCTGGAGGAGGCGGTAGTCGACCCCCGGGAGGTCAACGCCTGCGGCGGAGCAGAAGACGAGGTGGGTGACGTCGGAGACGGGGCGGCCCCACTCCTTGATGGCCTTATCGGCGGCCTCCTTCGCCAGCCGCGGCACCTCCTCGAGCACGATCTTTTGGCGCGCGTCGAAGGAGGGCGCCATGTACGCGCACAGGCTCGGGTTCTCCTTCAGGATCTCCTCCGTCAAGCACATGTGCCTCTTCCTGATCGTCGACTTCTCACCTAAATCAATCAATCAATCGTCCACAAACAATCAGCAATCCGATGAATCCAT
This sequence comes from Alpinia galanga, assembly GCA_037177395.1. NCBI lineage: Eukaryota > Viridiplantae > Streptophyta > Magnoliopsida > Zingiberales > Zingiberaceae > Alpinia > Alpinia galanga. The sequence goes on along the minus strand of JBAMHZ010431268.1, from coordinate 6,653 downwards.
CGAATGCAATGGCCGGCCGGCCATTTTTAGAGACACGAAGTCTATCGACTTACAAATCCGCTTGAACTTCTGTTTGAGCTCTGTCTTCTCCTCCGCGTCAGTGATGCGGAAGTAGTAGTCAGGGTACTGCATCTGGTCCACGAAATGGGAGGGATTGGCCGTGCCGACGGCGAGGACGGTGGCAGGGCCGTTGGCCGGAGGCGCTCGCCGGAAGGCTCCCGTGCTCGCCATCGATCGGATCGATGGAAACCGTTAGCAACCAAAAATTGGCTAAATCAACAGCTGTTGGTGCACGAATAATCGAAGAAACCTTCGCCTTCTTATTTATAGACTAGATTCGGCCGGTGGCTGATCGACGAAATATAGAATTTTATATTCGAGGGCGGATCTTTCTTTCTTTCTTCCTCTGCAATTTTATCTATATAATTATGAAAACCACAAAACTGAAATATTCAGACTGCACCTACCTCCACCTCAGGACGGGAGAGATGGAGAGCGCCGTACGGATCGTTCATCTTGCAACTTGAGCGCACACCAACCGCGGTGGACTCGTCAAGCAGTGGGTGGCTGCTTTTTAGATTCGAGGTCAACTGTTTGACTTTTCAGATCGATTCTTGCAGAGCATTTTTTAGATTTTTTTTTTATAATTCAGATATCCAAAAAGATCACGTATTAAATTTATTTGCTTATAAAAAAATGATCACGTGCTGATTTATTTGTTTAAAAGATGATCACGTGCCAACACGATATTCACTTGTCTGATATATGGAAAAAAAAGAAGAAGATATTCTTTATATATATAAATGAAAAATATATTTTATTCTAATTTTTCCTTTTAAAAAAATAATATCTTAGTTATAATCTCAATTAAAATTGCTTTAATATTAATTGAGACTATTTTAATATTAATTAAAATTAAATTAATTTTGTTTAATATTAAAACAATTTCGATGTCTTAACTAAAAACGCTGCGACAATATTATATTAATTTAGTTGAAAAAGGTATATTTTAATTTTTGACCAAAAATAAACATAATTGTTGGCACCAAGAGGGAGAGAGCCCAATGGATAAGTTTATGGGCCAAGTGTAGATAAAGAACAAAGGTTTAAGCCCAATCAATTCTTACTATGATTAGAACAGAGGATCTAAAACATTAGCTCATTTGGATAATTGAGACTTTAAAAAAGTATTAAGTAAGTCATCCACTCGTTCTATATAAAAATTCGCCATATTATATTGTGATCAATAATACAAGTGTATTGGAAGGGCATCAAACTAATAAATATAGTTCTCGGCTTTCTTTTGCATCCATCTCATGGCTTATTCGTCTTATTTCGACAATTTTTTTTCCCATAAAAAAAAACAAAATTAATTAAATTAAAATTGTTCTCTGGTCATATTTTTTTTTCTCGTACTCAGTGCAGCCGTTCCGTTTCACGCACTGTCGATCGGAACAGGCGTGCGGAACCGCTCCATGGCCTCCGCAATCTTCTGCCTGTGCGCCGGCGAGGTGAAGTCGTCGTGCAGGAAGAACTGCGTGATCCGGGCGTGCTCGAACATCAGTCTCCGGCAACTGCGAGGCACCAAGCTCGGCTTCAGGCTCTCGTGCACCAACTCGTCGAACGCCTCCTCCATCTGCGCCTCCACGTCGACCAACGCTTCCTCCTCCCTCCGCTTCCCCTCCTTCATGCTCGATGCCACCGCGTTCGGCCCATCCTGCGCCATTGAGTTCTGCATGCAGCGACGTGAATCGTGATCGGTTTCGACGAGGCAAAGCTCCATTCGATCGGTTCAATTGTATTATATATTCGAAGTCGCACATACCTTGTGCATTTGGAGATCGATGTAGAGTCTCAAGAAGACTGAGAGATTCTCCTGGATCCTGGAGTTCTCGTTCAAGCAAAGCAGATCCAGATCCTTGAGACGCTCTCCCATCAGAAACACGGAAGGTAGCAATCTGACGGCAACGCCCAGTTCGGTTTTGCCATGCTCGATGTAGTCCTTCAATGACTCCGCGCTTTGTCCTCCCAATTTAGTCTCCCTAAGTTTCATGTACATCTCCATTTGCTTCTTCCTCTGTCGTAATCGTTTTATTTCAATTCAGTTATTTTACTCGATCAAAAAGGAAGGAATCAAAGTCTGTACATTTTTTCCGACAGTCACTTACGAGTTCATGGAAGTAGGGGAACACATCCTTCCCTTGGATTTTACTGGCTGCCCCTGCTAATTCATTCAGAGTCTCGTACAAAACATTGAATGCTGTTTTCAATTGAGCTGGAAGTGAAAGAGCAAGCGAGGGATTCCACCTGCAATCAAATTATAAGCTCGCTCGGTGATTCCGTTCCACATCCAATTAAATAGTCAGAAAGGGCAGCATAGTTCCTACTACTTACTCTTCGACTGCTCGGCACAAATTCTTCAAGTCCTCAGTGGATTCGTGTTTGTAAAACAGATCTACGATAACGTTTTCGATGGAGTTGGATTTGGTGTAGGCAATCCTGCTCGTTGCAAACTCTGGCTCAGGCAGAGTGGAAGCAATGGCAAAATGAAGCTGCTCCGGAGACAAGGAGGTGGCTTCCAGTCCACTGCTATTCCACCATCTGTTAAATCATAGACATTAGGATTTTTAACTACTTCAAAACCACAAAAATCGACAGCAGCGAGGAAGTAAGCTCGACATACTCTACGATGGAGGCGATCTCCTTTCCGTGTATTGCTTGCAGCCTGTTGAACTCCAACTTTGCAAGTTCTAGGTATTTTGGATTCGTCACATTGTATATCCTAAAATCGAAGGCACAATAATAATTAATCAGCTAAATTGTCAGAGTAAAGAATCGATGAAGATGGAATGGAAGAACAATCACTCACAGGTAAATGGTCTTGGCGAGCCAGACATCGTTGTCTCCATAGTGATCGAGGTATTCCCTGGCATCGAGCCTGGGTAAGCTCCTCCTCCATGGGTACTCCAAGCCACGAGCAACCTCCTTGCCCAGTGCCTTCTTGCAGGACCACTTGTCGTCCACTTTGTTGTTCTTCACGCAGTCATTCAAGTAGGCCTCCACAAAGGTTTTGGCTTCTTTCAGTATCTTCTCGCCGGGGAAGGCGACTTGGGAGAAGCGGTACAAGTTGAACATGTCCGAGACTCCGCGATGCGTTTGTCCTGGGAAGCATATGAAATTGCCATCGTCGTCTCTGAAGAACTCGATCATATCTGCAAGCAAGTAATTGCTTGTGATCACTTACACGATTCTGACGAGATGATCAACTTATGCACCGTGTTAGTTACTCACTCACCTGAGGAAACAGGGTAACCATACAGCCTCATCAAACGGAGGGCCATGCACGTATCGTCGACGTCAGGAACCGTGTTGTCTCTGCCCCAAGATACGCCTTCTTTCCCAGAATATCTATTCGAACATGAAAATTTTCAATTTTAGCTCGAGGTTTACTCTCGTTTTAATCCGAAATGAAATGCTCATGTACTGGTCATACTTGTAAACATAATCAAGAGTGTCGATGATCTCCTTCTTGAAGAGATGGTCGATCCCAAGCCTTGCGATCGTATCGACAGCCCAGATGCGCTCGAAAAGGTCGATCGGGTACTGGCAGGGCACTGTTCACCTCGTTGAATGAGTCAATTTACAGATAAAAACAGTTGAAGAATGCGATGCGGAAAACTCACAATTATCTCCAAATCTGTTTAGTACTGATTGCAAGAACTCAAGGCATTTCTTGTCGCCGGTATTCATGTAGACGGCGGCGGTGGAGGAAGCAGAGCTGAGGAAGCTCCCGTCTGCAGACTGAAGGTTGAGAATTTTGTCCCATTGCACAACCTCCTGCAAGGCTTCTAGCGTGTATAACAGCGTCGTGTGCACCGAATGCATCACTTGCACTGGGATTCTGCCACAGAGTTGCAGCTCATGAGGATTCAATTTGACGTTCTTTGCCGGCGATTATATAATGTTACTACGATAGATTACCTGCTCATCTTCTTTTCCCTAAATTTGATAATTTTTTGAATGGATGGACGATCATAAGGAAGATCAATTCCCAGGCTCTTGGCTTCGTTCAACATGGAAGGGAACGCAATCTCGAACCCGCTTGTTATCAGGCTCTCGCTCGCCGTCTCTATTTCATCCACATGGTTCTTCAGGTAATGCAGACCTGCAGGATGAAGTCGCAGATCGACGATCGATCAATTTGAGATGCCAAAGTAATTAATATCAAATCGATCATTAATATCAGTACCTTTCTCGATTTGGTCTTCTGCTGCATTCCATGTTTTCAGTGCAAGAACGCACGCCAGAGTGCATACCAATCGATCGAAGACGAGGTAGTACGAGGGCTCCCCCCAGGAGCCATCTTCCATCTGGTTCTTGAGAATCCAATCGATTGTCTGCGGGAAGTGCGGCTTGCTCGAGTCCTCGGTGGACGGAATCCTCGCCACCCACGCGGTGTCGTAAGCCGAGGCATTCGTCTCTCCGTCGTCCATCGACCGGAAAATCTCTTTGATTTCTTTCACCAGCGTCTCCCACCTCTCGTTCTTCGCCTCGTCCTTCTCAGCCTGAAAAGCTTGCAAGCTAACCGTAAGAAGAAAAACGCATGAGAATGTACACGGCGGAGTCCAATTTCAGATCATGGCGCAGTACCGGGACGGCTGGCAGCTGATCGGAACCCTTTTGCAGCTCGACTTGCGGAGATTGCGTGGCTCTGAGAGAAATCCCGGCACGCCTCTTGCTCTTCGATTGAATGGAGAGCGTCTGTCTCCCCTGGCCGAAGCTTGCGCCACCATTGCTCATCCTCACAGCGGCCAAGCTCCGGCGGGCGAGGGTGTTCGAAGCAGCAGGGAGCTGGCCAATGCCCTCCATGATCTCTCGTTAACCCTCTCTCTCTAGCTCTTGTGCCTTGTAGAGCTCAACTAGAGGTCGTCTTTGGCTTTCCCTGCGACTCGATCCAGCAATCGTCGTTATATACGAAGAGAGCAGCTCGGTGGCGTTGGACTTGGACAACTGGAAGAGGCGATTGCGGAGTACGCGCGACATCGCACTGCCAAACAACTGCAGTGTGCCGGCGTTGAGGAGATTTCCATGCGGCTGCGTCGGTCAAGGATGCAGGCTGGTGGATTTCTGCGTTGACAAAAAATATATATTATCTCTCTCTCTCTCTCTCTTCTAAAACAAACACGCAAATTATTAACCAGACAAAGTCAAACATTAGTTCTTGTGGTCTCATGTTTCTTAGCTCGTTCGATTGAACGGGTAAAGATTCAATCCAGAAACAGATTCAACAGTCATGGCACATTTTCTAATTTCTACGGCGGAATCGGGACGGCGCCGCATCCTCTCGCTGCCCTCGCTTCACGCGATTAATGTTGTGGACCAACAATAATTAACGTAATATTAGGGCTCTTACACGTGCATGGCCGCTTTCATGTGCAAATTAATTTGTATACTTTAAAATTTAATATAAAATGATTATAGATTTAAGTCTAAAGTACTCTAAACGTTAATAATAATCAATTTGCAACTATTTTATAGTGATTTTAAATGCAAGTTACATTTCAATTAATTTACCCTTTCAAAATTGATTTTTTTATTAAAAAATAAAAAATAAAGATCTCCTATTCATTTTAATATATATATATATTGCCTAATGATTGTTTCTAAAAATTAATAAATTTAAAATATCCATCGATTCAGCCGCTAATCTAACAATTATTCAATATCGGTTTTTCTTTTAAATGATTTAAAAATTTTGAGCAGCAGAAAAATATGATTATTATTTTATTAGTATTCATGTCTTACCATCAAGTTCTATGTATATTTTACATTCATTATTCAAATAAATTCGAAAAATATAATTAAGTTTTAAATCTAACATCACAGGGGATTTGAACATTATATATACGTATAATATGAAAATGGAACACTTGTTTATGTACGTCTCTTATGCATTGATTTTCAAAAATTTATTGTATGATCTCTTTGGTTTAAGGATTAGACTATAACATAATTGATCAGATGATGAATAACAAAGATATTTACAGATAAATTGTGTTCCAATACCTGAACCATAGAGGGATACTAGTACCATCAATCACCGCTTAAATTAATCGGAATCTAGCTATATGGGCACCTCTATTATCCACCATTTGATCATGTGAACACTATAGCTCAATCCTTGAACCCTAGGGGATCAAACGGTGAATAATGAAGATGCTCACGGGTTGTCACAGATGAGTTGTGTATGATAACATTTGTAATATATATATATATAGTTTTAATAAACTGCACGTCGGGTTTATGCGCGACTGTGCATGACAGTGAGAAATGCACAATAACATTGTGTTCACAGTCTTTCCTAGCACTCGCCACCATCGGATTCTAGCTAAATTGCGGTCGAAATTTAGCTGCAGTCGGGCCAGCATTGGAGTTCGAGCCGACGACAGCTGGATTCCGGCTAGAATCCTCCAAAATCACGACCACCAATGCTGCGGCAGCTAGCGGTCACAATTCGATTGGATTTTGACCTATTCCAATGGCGATCAGATGATGTTTGCGTCCCTTAGGGTTCAGTGGTTAGCTATAGTATAGATGACTACTCGACGGCAACGGATTTTAATAAATTTGAAGAGATTGATTGCGATTGCACA
>JBAMHZ010431239.1:0-10795 GCA_037177395.1 Alpinia galanga | reverse complement strand
TAAGAATAATATGTAAATTTAAGAACAGTATGTAATTGCAAGTAAGAAAATATATTTAATACAGTAAAGACTGATATAAAAGAAAGGAAAGAAGGGTTCTCCCTCATGTAATTCCTGTGTCATCAGAAAATATATATAAAGACCTCCAAAAAAAAATTTACCTCTCTATCACATCCACACGAGCGATGAGAAAAATCTAATGAGATCAAACAATAGAAATTCCTTTATTGCTTCCATAAATCACTGGCCTATGTAGCTTCTTTAATATTGGTGTTCCATCCTTGGTTGGATAGTCATTTCCAAATATTGTAAGAGCAGATCTCTTCCCAACAGCACCTTGCTTAACAGCATTATATCCCACTCACTGTCACATGGTACTTCCTTGGGCGACCTGTATACTGTAGAAGGATGAGAATATTAGCTTTTTGTATCCATAAGCCGCCATTACTTTCCAATACTTCTCTATCTCAAAGATCAATCTGATGGAAGGAGAGATTCTTGGCGAACTCCCCGGCGAGCTCCTTGACCCGATCTAGGGCGACTTTTGAGGAGTTGTCGAGGTTATCCGCCACAACGACGTGGTACCCTCCCTTGAGGAGCTACAAGACGGTGTGGCTGCCGATGTACTTGGCATCGCCGGTTACCAGGATAGTACGCTGATTGGCCGGCGACGAGGGCATCGTATCAGCAGAGGGCGCTGAGGTGCGGTGGAGATCTGACGGGTAGGAAATTCCAAGTGGAGGAGATGAAGAAGCCATGTCGGATGAGAAGCCCCCATTTCGAAGTCCACCTTGAGCATCCTCCCTCTGACGACACCGTCGTCGCCTTTGCGCTCTGCGCGGTCGACAGTCCTTAGGACGAGCTCCACCTGTATGTCGGCGTTGAGGAGAACGTCAAAGTCCTCCTGATGGCCGTTCTCCGTGGCGATGTCGCCGATTGAGAGATCGAAAGGGCATAGCGCGTTTCACGGGGTACCTGCGGAGAGAAGGCTGTTGGAGATGGCGGAACTCACATGAGGAAGAGAAGTCGCGCAGCCGACCCCTCTTGAAGTAATCCTAAAACTCCTTTTATCCCTTTCTTAAAATGGGTCAGGCCCTAATATCCAATCGATAGGCTGGATAAAAAAATTATCTATCAATTCTACCAACTCTTGTTGTTGGACCTTCAGTTCTTCCATCTCTTTCAATATTTGTGCCAACAATTAACTCAATGACAAACTAGTTGTCTTGGTTATGTGGTCAGGAATTTTTCTAAAAATAAATACTTGGAAAGTTGCACCGAGCTATGGACATCAAAACTTATCAAATACAAGAGATATTTGTCACGATCTGAGGTAATAACTGCCAAGCATGAAGCACTAAGATAATAGATAACCTAGTCTATAATCCCAATAAACTTTAATGGTGGATGATATCAGGGTCTAAAAGTATACACTTTTGCTTGATAATCAAGAGTGACATCATTCTTTGAAAACTAGTTCATGCCTAGAATAATATCAAATTTAGACATCTTTAGCACTTATAGATGCACTGCAGTAACATAGCCACCAAAGTCTATAGAATAACGGTAATCTCCCAATTTAACATCAACTCTTTGCCTGATGGTGATAATGGTGCTAAAACACAAAATCAGTGCAGCACATGTCCCTAATTTTGTGTATCAACTTAGGAAAAATAGAGGAATATGGACAACAAATATCCATCAATATATCAACAGAAATGCTATAAACTAAAATGATAGTTGAAGAACTGAGCTTCAATTCATTGTGCCTCCTTACGAGTTGTGTCATACACGTGTCTCAACTCTGATTTGTGTTGTTAGCCTCTCTAGGTTGAATGCAACTTTGGTCCTTGGAAGGCTAATGCAAGTGCTTTTGGGACTCAAGTTCGAAGAGGTAGCAAATATAACTGACACTAGATGATACTACTATGGGTGGAGTTGGTGGCTATTATTATAATAGAGGTGATGAGTTTTATTGTAATTCTGGTGGTTGGTATTGCTGTGATGGAAGTGGTTGGTATTGTCCCAATAATACTGCTGTGGCAACTAGGACTGCAATTGATACAATTGCAATTTCTGGAATGACTATGGAGGTGGGGGATATTAGGGTTTCAGGGCTGCAAATGATGCAACTGTGATTGCCTGAAAGACTATGGAGGTGGGGATTTTATTGTGACTGATACCTTTTTGAACCTTTCTATTGCCAAGAGTTAGGAGGTTGTGATATAGGTCAACCCTGCTAGAACTGAGATTTGATGCCCGGAGCTGTGCTTTTAAGGTACAATCTTTATTGAGATGCCCTTATAACTTGCAATAGAAATGTGTTCTGATCCAATAGACACTTAAACATTCTTGGCCTTGTGCACTAATCCAACATACATCATAGGGTCCTCAGACTCTCCTTCAATTATATGGAGGTGGGCGTGAGGATCCTATTATGTTTTATCCATCTTTTATGGATGTGGCTGTACTCCCTACAATTTGGGTTTGACTTTTGGCTTTCTAACCACTAGATCAATGACATTAACTTTGCTGTCTTGACTGTGAGATTTGTTGACTGGCCTCTCTCTCTTAGGATCTCTATTGCTTAGTCATTTCAAGGAAAATTACTCAATCAAAAACCTTCGGCTATGTACTAATAGAGAACCTGAACATCCTAAATCGAATATAAGTTGCAAGTCCTTGGGTAAAATGAGATGTACAATTATAATCTTGAAAAACTATATGTGGACAAAACTCGGCAAGTCTGCTAAACTCCACATTGTATTCCATCATGCTTATAAATTTCTGACATTGAGAAATGCAGAATGTTGTAGGAAAAATATTTCCTCTCTAATGGCTCTCTGATTGTGCTTTACATCCTCTATCATGTAATGATTTATCCTCTAAAATGGTAGGTGGCTAACTCTATTATCTTGATTGTGAGGTCCATTGACTAGTCTCCCTCGCTTAGGAAATCTGTTGCATAGTCGTTTCAATGAAAATTACTCGGTCAATAACCTTTGGAAAGGTACTTATAGAGAACTCAAACATTCTAAACTTAATATAAGTTGCAAGTCATTGAGTAAAATTAAACATACCATTATAATCCTGAGCTACCATATATGGACAAAACTCAACAAGTTCCTAAAAGTTTGCATTATATTCCATCATGCTTCAATTGAGATATATGAATTTCTCATGTTGAGCAACACAGAATGTTGTAGGAAAATATTCCCTCTCCAATGCTTCTCCAAAGATTGTGTTTTAAAGTCTCTGTCATGTATTGACCTATCCTCTAAAATGGTAGGTTACTAACTACACCTTCTTGGTATCTGAACATGATATATATTCAAAGGAACACTAGTGTCCTCCAATCATTTATGTACCTCTTAAGGGTTATTACCTCAATAGGAGAATGTTAAGTGATGCTTTGCCGATTTAGAAAACAAAGGAATCCAGGCTTATCCACTAGTACATTTTTTGTAGGGGTAGTCGGGCCAACTATTGGCAACCCCATTGGCTTAGAGCCCATTGTAGGCAGCGCATTTGTTTGGCCAACCGTCCTTGCACTGAGATCAAACAAAGAATCCAAATTGTGTAGCCTAGATAGGACTGGTAGGTACTCTAAGCCTTAAACAATCCACTAACTGATAGATGCATACCATGTGCTTAGCGTGGCTATAGGTATGTTTACCTTGAGGCATCACATGACATAACAAAATAAAGTTTAACAATAAATCATAGCTGAATATTTGAAATAAGTAAAAATGACTCCTAAAACTTATTGCTTATAGATACACCTTGATTTATTTGAAAATATCTTACGTCTAGAAATTTCAAAACTAAAAAATGAAAAATGACCCACAAAAATAAGCAAAATAGACTTCAGTACCAGCTAAGACTGTGATGACATTGGAGTGTAATTTACTTACCAGGATACAAAACACCCAAGTCAGTAAGACCTATATAACAAATAAGTATTAGATCAAAATAGGTGATTATTTCCTAGTATCAAGGAAATTACTCATTGAATTCTTACTTCTAAGGTGAGGCTAGGTTGCAGCGGTGTTGTGGATGTAAGGTAACAAACAACCGGTGATTGCTTCCAAGGGAACATGGGCTAACAATGGCATTATGGTGTATAGGCAACAAGGAGGGGGAGATCAAGGGGAGAGGGGAAGAAGTTCAAAGTGAAAATGCAATGACGATGCAAGGGTGCATAGGCAGTGTTCAATGGTGGGGTGTCGTGCACATGGAAATAGGGGTAAAGAGAAGTAGAGGGAAAAGGGGAGCAGGTGGATGATGACAATGATCATGGCTCTATGTGGTGGTAGTTTTTTGAGTGATGTAATGACTATATGGCTGCACACAAGTTGAACGAGAGGGAGAGGGGAAATGAAGAGAGAGAGAGTGAAAGAGAGAGAGAGAGAGAGAGAGAGAGAGAGAGAGAGAGAAGGTTACCAACGGAGGGGAGGTGATTAGTATTGGGTATGGTCAGTTGCTCGTGAGTGTGAGGAAGGCAGTGTGAAAGATGACAATGCAGGAAGAGAGAAAGGAATGCAGTTGGGTGAGTGCATGGAGAGAGACTATATAATGCCAAACTTCTCAAATGTTTCACCAACTCAACTTAACATGATTAAATCAGGCTATCTCAAATATAAATTTGATTCAATCTTGAACTAGCCCAAGTTATTCCAAATTGATCCTACTTTTTCTTTCCATGTAATCCTAATCATTACTCACCATGTCTACCCGATGAATCCATCCAAACTCAATTCGATATTAATTTGACACCCAAAACCTTTTTTTTTTGTTTGGTTCAACACATCTTGTCTTTTAAAATTTTTTTTAAAAAAAGTTTAAGGCATGAAAATATAAATGTAATAAAACTTTATATAACAAGGGTAGTAACAAGTACTAACTGAATTCAACATAATGATTTGAGAAAATAAAATATTTAGTAGTTTCCCTTCTGCCAGCACTTTAGTTGATACTTGATAGTATCCTTCCATTGTAGAATAATTTTAACAGTTGCAGTATGTGAACTTAGTTCAATTAGCCATAGTAAAAAGAACAAGAACAATACTTTCCTTAAAAGATCTCATTTGATGAAATACTCTTGTTTTGGGCAATCTCCAGGTTTAAAGCAAAACAAGCTGACTTCCTTCAGCTTAGAGTCCCCTGACCAGCCAATTTGTTTTACAAATTACATCTCATGATACTAGACACCAACAAGAAGATGTAGACGTGCTAGGGTGTTATAAATAACTCGAATATCTGAAACCAAATAAATGAATCAAGTAACTATTTAGTTATATAGGATTGATTAGTAGAGTTCATAGTTTTAAATCTCGATTTGTGCTGAATGGCATGGGCAAAATTTGTCGCTCCATCCTCTGTTTGGCACCGGTACAACACAGGTACCGTGGGTCGCAGCAGCCTCCGCGGGGTCGTAGCGGCCTCCATGGGGTCGCGACCACTGCGAGCCTCCGTGGGGTCAATGTCATCGCCACTGGTCAACGCGAGCGCAAGGTGAGCGATTGAGCTAAAATTTAGGATTTTAATTAAAACTTAGATTAATAATTTCAATCAACTCTTAGCTATATTTTAGATAAAATAAATAAAATTAATCAAAATTTAATAAAATTATCTCATTAATTTAAAAATATTCCGTAAATTTATTTTAAATTTTATTTATTATGAATAATAATATTTCTATTATTAAAATTTATTTTATTTTAATTTTTAATCCTATACAATCAAAATTAATTAAATTAATCCTGCTATTATAATTAATTTTTCGATTTGTTTTTTTTTTCAATTTTTTTAATATTTAAGTTAAAAAAATTTATTTTAATTAATATATTTTATAATTAAAAAGTATCGAAATTGTATTGGCACGACATGATACAATATTGAAACTGTATTGTTCCATTTGCGGACTGAAACATCGACGCAACTCGAAATTTTAAACCATCCATGAGATTCTAATCCTTTTTATACATTCATAATACAACTTTTTCTTCATAAAAACTTTTTCAATAAAAAGTCTAAAAAACTAAAAAAGCCTTTTATGGAAACTATGCTATCATATTCCATAATTTTCAAAATCATGATACTATAATTTGTAAAATATTTTCAGCCTATTTTTTAGGGCTATATACATTACAAAATCATGCTTTCCCATGCTATCCCATAAGTGATATAGGTAAGATGCATTATAATATTTTACAATTGCATCAATATGTTTTTGAAAAATCACTTTTGATAATGATCATTCCCATAAGTCCTGTCCAGCTATGGCACATCATCTAATTCCATATAGGTCTTAATGCTTCTTGTATGATAGGATTCATGTCTTGATCTCCATCACTTGTTCATTTAGTTATGGACAAACATTTTTATACATGGTTAGAGATTGAATAATATGACCAGAATTTTAGATGTTGGATATTATGCTAATAATAATATGTATTGTTTGTTGCAAGGTTTAAAATCTCGACCCGAGCCGAGGTTTCGGTCCACGACCAGAATGATACGGTTTCGATACCGTATTGTGCATGCTGATACTATTTTGATAATTTGTAAATATAAAATACATAAATTAAAAATGAAAATTTTAACTTTAATATTAAAAATAAACAAAATAATTTTGGTATTGTGCCTGAGCAAACTGTATAAGGCGCGCGCATATGCGCACCTGATTGAAAGGTTACACCTAGGCTCTTGCTGTGGCTAGAGCCCAGGTGCTAGAGTCGTGCCTGATGGCGCCTCATGCCTTAAGGTGCGAGGCGCTCGACTTTTACAACTATGGTATTTTCTGATCTTGTCTATATTTCATCAATGATTCAATATGCATGCTTAGGTATACTAAAGTGGTTTATAAATTAAGGTACTTTCTGATAGCTATGCCCATTCAGGTTATGTTTTGATATGTTGGGATGACATATCCTGAAAACATAGAAATGTCATTGCGATCACATTGTAAACGGTTTCATGGTGTTGGATTGTTTACTAGCATGATTACCAGGTACTAGTCCGGAGCATGTTAATAATTTTGTGTTATTCGTTACATTGTTACCTAGTTTTAGTTCAGGATCTTATTGGTACGAAATTCAAGGTTCTTCACAAGTTCCCTTAAGATTTTGTTCCTATCTTAAGGAATTTTTACTCTTACTCTCAAATGCTAATGTTTTCTCAGCACTTTATCATGCCTTTTGCAAAGGTATTATCCTGATCTCTTATCCAAAGCATGAAAAGAAACTTTATTTTCTCTCTTCTCGGGTGCCCTTTCAATTGCCTTATGGTATTTTGCAGGTTGAAATTAAACGAACAATACCCAAAGGATCTGCTCCTCTGAAGGATTTCAAAACACGGAAGATATTTGTTGGTGGGATATCTTTGAGTCTCACAGAAGGTATTTCGTGTTTAGTTTACAACCATTTGTCTTTTCTTTTTCTGAGAAATTATCTGGAATATTCCCTTTTTTCTGATTTGCAGATGAACTCAAGGACTTTTTCTCTCAGTTTGGGAAGGTGGATAATTTTGAAATCATTCGTGACCATGCAACCAACCGTTCTAGAGGCTTTGGTTTTGTAACATTTGAGTCAGAAAAAGTTGTAGATGATTTGCTAGCTAAAACCGGAAATATGATTGATCTAGCTGGTAGTCAGGTGAGCTTGCAATGGTACAGACCAGAAACATCAAACAATACATGCACGGGGTGTTCGTCAACATTAAAAATGATTTCTTGCCTTGTTTACTCTGTAGAACTTATGGCTTGGATTTTCTTGATATTAGGGAAAAGGATATGTTAGTGTTAGAATCATATGTAGCTGTTTGGCATGCTGGGACTAGGTTGATGTTCTTGCTTTATTGTAGGTGGAGATCAAGAAGGCTGAACCAAAGAACTCCCTCAACCCAACATCTGCATTTGGTAGTGAACCTAGGACGAGGCATTTTGGTGATAGTTTTAGCGGATACGGCAGCTATAGTGGTTTTGCAGGTGGCTCATATGGTCCTCTGTATAGGACACCTGGAGGATTTGGTCCTAGAGCTGGCGGATATGGTGGTTATGCAGGTATTGGTAGTCAATATGACGGTGGATATGGTGGTTACTCACGAAGCTTAGAGAATTATCATGGTTATTCTAGCCGTCTTGGTTTTTATGGTGGGCACAGTGGGGGTCACAATGGAAGTAGCTTTGGTGGCTATGGCCAAGAAGCTGGGGGTTATAGTGGTTCTACCTACAACGGTGGTTATGAGTCACCAGGTGCTGGCTACGGCTCAGGTGGATTCTACAGTAGCAACACAAGTTATGGCCGTAGTGCAGGTCGATACCACCCATATGGAAGATAGGAAAAGAGGCAGTGCAGTACCTCACTAGATAACGCAATCAGGTTGCACTAGTTCCTGGATATCATTTGATGCGATAGACGTTTAACTTAACTCTGAGTCTTTCTATAAGGATTCTTATGGTTAGTTTATTTAGTAGCTGTCTATGATACACCTGTAACATCTAGCAGTTTGAACTAGAATGCGGTGTTTGCTTTTAGATATGTAGTTTCATGTTATTTGAGGCACCTGTATAATATCTAGAAAGCTTGAACTAGAAGAACCTCTAAGGCGCTACTTTTTCTCTAGTGAATTGTAGCACATTTTATAGTGGCAGCTTCTTTAGTATCTTCGTTGTGAATGGCCTTTTGATTAAATCATTGTAGGCAGTTTGGTTATCTAGATAAAATAACACTGGTTAGATCTATGTAGTTTATGCTGCTTGCAGGAAAAATTATCAAAAACCACATTGAATTTGGGGTTACCTTCCTCTTCAAATGAAATATGAATATGTGCTTTGATGTAGAAAGTAGTTATGCCTTTTTCCAGGCATAGGTAAGCCTTTTGCCACAGAAATATGGGGAATTTACTAGCCATTGCTTTTGCATGTTCCATGGGTTCTTGATTTCCTTTTTTTTTTCCCCTCTTAATGTTACTTTGATCAGATGATTTAGATTCTAAGCTTTAGTTTGCTAAGTAACCAAGCTCTGCAACTCTGTTTCCGTTTGGCATTTTCATACTTCCAATGAATTATTAATTAATGTAATTTAAGTTTTCCAATGTTCACTTTCTGTTATTAACATGAAAATCCAACAAAATTTATGTTCTCTTTTCATCTTAAAAATTTTAAAATGTGGAATCGTCATATTAGTGATTTTTCATCGTTGCCCTTACATGTGAAGGAGAGTAATTCAAGAATTCAAAGCGGTCAGTGTAGAAATACAGAGTCATCGATAGTCTAACAATGAAATTTAAGTATTGATTTTTTGTCCTTTTAGATTTTAATACGGTTATGTTAGCCGTCCGAATAAATCCTGGAGCTATCTTAAAAATTTTAAGCACCTACCATTTGTTTATTCTTACCATTTATTCAATGCAAATTAGAGATGAGTTATTTGTTTCTTTGTTCCTGGTCATGACATTACTAACAGGTGTATTTTCTCCATTTTGGTTTTGTCACTGATATCTCGGAATTTGTACTTGTCCAATTAAATGTGAGATGAACAAGGGAAAAAAAAATTCCTGAAACATTTGTCAATGTGTACCCAAATTATTGCTCTTATCACTAAGGATAACTAAAATTCTTTTTTCTTTTTCGAAAAAAGAGAACAGCAATGTTAATGGTGGCTTGTCATGGATAGTCTTTCACTCTGGCTAGAGAGGAAAGGGAAAAGATCACCTTCTTGAGCTGTTTATTTTGAGAGAGATGCAAGGGGATTTGTGGTGCTTTTTACCAGAATATCTATTCGCTTCAGATCTTATATGCTCGCATTGAGCGATCAGTATATATGAAAGTATGGATTGTGTCTTTGGGAATGCTATTGTTAAAACAAAAGAAGAAGAATCATCTCATTTTATTGAAGATTAACAAGTAGTGCCAAACCTCCTTCGCTATGAATCCCATAATATTGCAATCTACACTCCATAGATTTATTTTTTGTTCTATTTTAATTATTGCAATTGTTTTAAAAATTAACAATACATAATAATACACTTGATAAATTTTTAATTCATTAGACTACCTTATCAAACTATTGCTTACGCTATGAAAAATATATATATATTTATGAAACTTTTGAATAATTAATAAATAAATTTTCTTAATTGTTTGGGATCATAATGTGGAAAAAAGTTAATTTTAATTCAAGGCTTTTTTTAATTATCTAATCACATCAAATTGATTTTATAAAAAAACAAATTGATTTAAAAAATCAGAATTGAATTTTACCAATTTTGTTTCAAAAAAATATTGCTTTTGTGAATGCTAATTTTGAGAAAATTTATAATTTAAAATACCTATTAGACCTGGCTAATTAAATTTCATTACTAGATGTATTTCCAACAAATTTTACTTTTTATTAAAAAAAATTGTTGTATAGTACATAATTAAATATACATATAAAAAGTATCTTTTAATGCATTCAATCTATAGCGGTACTGAAGCTTGAAAGTATGGTTCTATTTACTGTTAACAGATGGCTTATATTAACTTTTATAACATAAAATTATATTTAGTGTTAATATCATTAATAATCAATTTACATTTGGAAAGCTCTCGCTCTTTTTGCAAAGTGCCACTTGGCAAATAGCTAACGATTCATAACTATACATAGATGGGTTTTTAAAAAATAATATATTATTACATTATCTCTACCAAAAATGCATATAATTATTCCTATAAAATAAATATTGAAAAAAAAAATGACATCATCCCAAATTCCTCAATCCTTCCAACTATTGTCAAAACTAAATCCATTTA